>JAJHUR010114414.1:1555-18188 GCA_027495735.1 Lutjanus campechanus | reverse complement strand
TAGAAGACTAACAAGATATAATGTGTCTGCTCATGGAAGAGGAGTCGATTAAAAAGGGAAAGTAACAGTTGTGTCACTGGGGCTCTGGGGGTTGAATTTTAAGAAAGTACAAATAAATACACAATTCTAAATCAGAATAAGTAACTCTTATTCTTCTAAATTGTTGAGTAAATTGTTGATTTTGAATTGAAGCCCTCCATTTATAATACCCAGAGGTCTTGTTTGCACCAGTTTCATACTTGTGGATCTTTATCGAACTGGACATACCTGACCTGCTGTCTTCAGACAAGGCTTTTTAGTGAAGAAAGTTGTGCAAAATATATTTATGAGCTTTTCCCCCCAGTATGCATTCCTCAGTAACCAACCTATCAGCTGCAGCTCATAGCAAAAGACATGATAAGCCCATGGGAGTAACCTGTCATGTACAGATAGCGGATGTTACACAGCGATCACACATGCTCTCAATAACAAAACAGAGAAGGCAGAAAATGCTGAGAAGTAATGCTTGAGCGTGTCGTCTTTTGTAGAAAAGGTCTATCATGTAAGTGAGATTCTGCCTTGTACTCCAGAGTGAGTTTTTCTTTTATATAATACAGTACGAACAGTAGAGTTGAGGCTGGATAACATTGTGAGTAATGTGTCATGGTTCTGTCTCCTCAGGTGGTGATGATGACTTCTCAGAATCAGAATGTGACCACAGGGCGTCCTTGAGCTCTGATCCAGCGGGAGATGCTGGTAGGATAGACTGCTATTAAAAGAATATTACTATCAGTTTGAATGTGTAGACTGTCCCTAATAGGGTAATGGTAGATGAAGACCTAAGACCTTTCAGAGAGTCCATTACCTCTAGTTATTAACAATAGTGGCAAAATCCACATACATATTTTCTGCTGTATAGACTTAATTTGTGCCTGCAGTTGCTGTGACAGCAGACAGTAATATACAGTGAAAATGGTTATGATAGCTGCACTGAATCACTGTGGATGTCACTAGAATTTCTTGACACCAATTTAATTTTGAAAATAAAACAAATGGAACTAAATGAAAGACACAGCATGTAATTTCTGCTGCTCGGGGTCTTTCACATAAAAAATTGATGACATTGTGAAGTAGCGTGGGATCATGGGAGTTGTTGTCCGCATTGTTAAACAATCACTATTGCTGATGAAAATCTACCTGACATGCTCCAGACATAAATGTTTTATAATAAAAGTTTTATTCACATTACATTCAGTCACACTCGCTGACTTCCTTCCTCACTCTCTGACGTATCATCTGGTGCTTCTGGGGTTTCCCCAGACGTTATAGCAACCAGAGGAATAAAGGGCATATGACGCCATTAACAGGCAACCAAACTAAACAAACTGTTACCTTGCATAAAATCACGTATTTCTCTGGGTTTGAACATTGTTGGTAATATTCGAGATAATGTAAGAATGCAACTCATATATTTATGTATAATATAGGTCTAGTCATTTTTAGACAGTTTAATGTGGAAATGTTACATACTAAAGTTTTAGATTAAGAAATAAGACATAAATTGAGTTGTACATGAATATGACATGTCTAATTCACTTGTGCAAGCAGTTGCTTTAATACATACAATAAAGACAGGGATACACACCCACACATACCACCACCACCAACTGGTATCACTGAATGAAGGTTACCTGTGTGCAGTCCAGGTATGACAAGTGTTTTAACTACTGGATCTAAAAGGTCCAACAGCTAACAGCTACTCACTAAAGACTGTATAATGAAGATAAAGTAAAATATTTCAGACAAATATGAGTTAAGTTTACCAAAAAGTAACAGTCAGGAGAAATACACAATAAAAATTCCATAGGAGGTTGCCCCAGTAGCTCAGTTGGTGGAGCGTGCACCCCTTGTAGGCCTACTGAGGCTGTCAGTCCTCAGCAGTGACCCTGATTCAATTCTAGACTGTGGCCCTTCCCTGCATGTCACCCCCCACCTTCTTTCTACCCCATTTCCTGTCAATCTCAGCTGTCTCTATATGAAAGGTTGAAAAAATATTGCACAGCTTTAAATGTCCTTTAAATATTTCATGAAAATGGCTTGTCAAGATACTTTTGTAAATGTTGCTAAAGTCACAGAAGTGGGAAAGCCTGCTGCAGTCTGCAAGAGAAGGTGAACCAGGAGAGTTTATTTTCCAGCAAGATCTGCAGCTACTCAGGAATATATATCAAGTCCTTGAGCTTTAGGATTATCAGCTAAGCAGGGATAAATTAAAATCAGCAATATTGATGCCCTGCAGTGTTAGTGTTCAGACTTAAATCAAATCCAGAATTTGTGACGGAACTTGAAAACTACATGGTCCCTTATGCATCTTGAAATGGGAAAAATTGTCCAGATGTATGTAGCTGATGCAATGTATTATCTAGTGTTTTATATTTGAACTTAATTTATATCAGTGTCCACATATTTGTATTTCTGAGATCTCAAAAAGAAGATATAAAAGAAGATAAGCTTGAACAAGACTAATTATATCCACTGTGATTCAATGTAGTGAAACAATAAAATAAGAAAACTGCAAAGGGGGTGGGAGATGAGGGGGGTGAATACTTTTAATAGGAACTGTGTACGTGTTTGTGCATGCGTCTAAATGTGTGCCTCCCTGTCTGCCAATAGGATAGTTAAGCAGTGCACTTTTGCAACTGCTATTACTTTCCACAGCAGGCAGGCTGAGTTAGAGGTGAGAGGATCCTTGTACTCTACAAAGTGCAGCAGGGTGACAGGGACTTTATACTCAAGGCCTCTTTCCCTCAGCCAGCTTCAGCTCCAGGACCATGGCACAAACCGCGCCTGTAGATCCCACCAAGATGGGAGTGGGTCGGGCCATCGCCGTGCTGACCTCGGGAGGCGATGCCCAGGGTAAGTGGAGGGTTTGCCAGGGTGGTATGTGAGTGTGGAGTGCCAAGGCTTATACAGGGCATGCCCGCTGTTTGTTCTCAGCAGGTGGCTGTGAGCATCTGTGAGCGGGAAGTCACTACTTAGTAACTCAACAGCAGGATAATAATGAGAAACAGAGAAGTGTTTGAGACATGAAGTGAGTCGAAAACAGAGAAAAATAGAATCCAAAATGTTGCTGCCTCTTGAATGGTCACTGATTGTCCTGGACAAGAATTATCACCTCCATAGATCTCTATAGTGTAGGTGTATCATTAGCTTCTGGATTAACTTTCTTTTGGTGGCTAGAATTAACTCTCCTTTTTGAAAAACAAAAAAAGTATAGCCTCTTCTTCACTGTCTTATTACAGCTCCCTTATATGTCTTTTTTTAAATTGATAATAATAATGATTTAATTACATCTCTATTGCAGCGCAGTTATTTTAACTATCTGTCTGTCTGTAGAGTTAACTTAATGAAAAGGGCAACATGAATTCCTTCACATAAAGCTGCTTGGACCCCAGAGTGAGACAGACTCTCCTCTGACCTTTAACTTGATGAGGAATACCTCAGCTGTGACCTTTGGGAAGTGTGTCAGTGACCCCACAAAACCCTTTGGTGTGAGACAGTGAGATATCATCTATCTGTTTTTCTGCACATCTGAACTTTAAGACGTGTATAAATGCAAAACTGCGCAGTGTTTTCTTTTTCACTCTCCAAAATACACAATTCTCAATCTTACCTTTTTAGTCTTAATCTTCATATTCTTTGGTCCAAGTGTCTTCTCCCCGTTCCTTCCTCCTCTCTCCCTCACACTGTATCTGTTATGAGGACTAATTTTAGAGGCATGACCTTTCTGTCATGTGTTTGTAAAGTGGAGTGGAGTGAGAGGGCCGTCCTATACTCTTCCTGCCTCTCCTCTCCTCGTGCTGTAAGTGGAGATGCTCTTGGCAGCCTTGAAGTTAATCTATCCACATCTTGTCCTTTAAACGACCCGCTGAGTGTGGAGAGTGCAGGCAGAGGCCCAGCTGATTTTCCTGCAATACTATCAGATAGTAGTTATTTTTTTTGTGAGCAACAATGAAATTACAGTAAAATAAAATGGTACCAATTGTTTTATCAGCTGTCTTTATTTCAAGCTTGTGTTGTTGTTGCACCCATCTGGTGTTCAGCAGCTGCTATAGCAGGTTAATATAAAAACTGAAAAAAATAAATGCTAATATCATTAAAAGTGTGAGTTGTGTAACATCCATTCACCATATCAGTGAGCAAATTTCAGGTTATATAATTATATTACACTCCCACTGAAGTTACCGTGCTAAATTGTTTCTGTACATGTGTACTATGTATAAAACTGAAAACATATGCAATTTACCCAAAATCCTCCCAAGTAAAAGTTGCTAATTTATAACTTTATATAATTGTATATAGTATTTTATACTCTAATGTAAAGATATAAAATTTGCACATGTGCTAAATTTTTACAGAGATAGCGACTAAAATACTAAAAATAATACTAAAATAATATCAATAACAATAGTAATTATATTTTTTTAACACCATTTTCCCATTCTTCTATCCATTTATTCCACCTGTGTCTGGGCACTATCATAAGGTTATCACATAACTATAAGAGCTAACATGCACACACACCCTGTTCCTACAGGTATGAATGCAGCTGTGAGGGCCACCGTTCGAGTGGGACTTTACACTGGAGCCAAGGTCTATTTTGTCCATGAGGTAAATACAGCTTTTGAATTTTTTTTGTATCTGTACAATATCAAAACAAATACATAAAAAAATGCCTGACATTCAGTTCCCAGAGTAAGTTTTTGAAAGCAGCTGTCAGTGATTCTGGACAAAGTCTCATTCAAAAGTCATCAAATACCAACACTTTGGTTTGAGACCGAACAATCAATTATTTTTCTCCAGAACTGCTTAAAGCACCTTTAATTAACAATAATATAAACAGGCAAAGGTAATGCATGCTCACAAGTGAGAAGTTGGGACCAGTGAAAGTTCTATTTTTTTCTCAAGATATAAATTAACATATTAGTCAATAAATTGGTGATTGATTGACTTATTTTCTCCAGCAATATTCCATAGCCTATCGCACAAACCAGAATACAACATGCCAGATTAAATATATGGCTGCATCATTAAGCCTGGAGCTTATTTTTGGCAATGACCTCTTTTCAAGCAGATGATAATTGTGTTGTGTTTGTGTTTGTTGACAGGGTTACCAGGGTCTGGTGGATGGAGGAGACAATATCCGCCTTGCTACTTGGGAGAGTGTGTCAATGATGCTGCAGCTGGTGAGAACAAGCACGAGGATGCAAAAGTACATTTATCTGCATGTTTATCATCTCCACTCTGTTTTTAACTTATGATCAGCTGGTCACAATGAGTGGGATGGATGATCTGCATATCTCAACTCTTCGGACTCTACAGTGCTGCTCTGTAGGTCAAATGGCCATTTAAATGCCAGGGTTCATTAAATAACAAGTCTTAATGGACATGAGCACTCTGGTTTCAGATAATGTTACCCCTTCTCCACCTGACTCCCTGTGATTCTTGTCGTATATTAAAACCCTTCCTCTTTTGCCTGACACCAGGGTGGGACTGTGATTGGTAGCGCCCGCTGTCAGGATTTCCGCACCAAGGAGGGACGCACCAAGGCAGCTTGCAACTTAGTCAAGCTGGGCATCACCAACCTGTGTGTGATTGGAGGTGATGGCAGTCTGACGGGTGCCAACCAGTTCAGGACAGAGTGGAGCGAGCTGCTGGCAGACCTGCTCAAAGCTGGTGAGAGACATGACCCCAAAATTCACTGTTCTAAGTAACACAACGTCACATGAAATCACACACTTTTGCCCTTCAGTACTGATGTTATAGTGCAAGTTGTTGTTCGTTCAGACACCTTGGTCATTCACTGTAACATGACATATCGTAAATTAAAATAATGCGTGAGTCTCAAATAATGGCTGAGGCCATAGACAGTATATAAAGATGGACACGTCTCCACTATAAATATATTTATTCACTACCTTTTTACTGGACATCATCCCTGTGTTTAGATGCTAATTGCCACAAAAATATACTACAGCTCACATTTAGACCCATGAGACACAGCTGAAACATGAGCCTGCATAGATTAAAATGAGAGCATATCTGTTTCATGAGAAATGCGAGTAAAAACGCGTCCAAGTTGCTTTAGGTTGTAATTCCATCAGTACAACAACAGGCATTACTCTGCTGCTCTGAGTTTCTATTGCTGTACTGATAGGAATAGAAATTAACATTATACCGAATTTGTCAAAACAAAAGTTTTGAATTTACATTGACTTAGGAACAGGTTAATTAAAAATAAAGGCCTGTCTCTAACATAAGCCCAAGAATTAACAGTGTCTGAGAGTGTTGTGATTTTAATCTGTGCTCAGGAAAGATAACATCACAGGAGGCCAAGAGTTCATCCCACCTCAACATCGTTGGCATGGTGGGATCCATCGACAATGACTTCTGTGGAACCGACATGACCATCGGCACAGACTCTGCCCTACATCGCATCATTGAGATAGTGGATGCCATCACCACCACAGCACAGAGGTACACATTTAATCATTCATACATTTTATTTACAGACCAGCCATGTATTATAACACTCTTGATGAGATATTATTCATTCTGCAGTCACCAGAGGACCTTCATCCTGGAGGTAATGGGCAGGCACTGTGGGTGAGTACAGCCTGTGTGGTGTTAATGTAACTGGGTGGTTGTGAAATGACTGTTACAGTAGCTAAATATAGGAACTGCTGGTTATATGCTACATAGGCTACATAAGTATTTTCTAATGATCAACTAGTGAAATGTCCCTCTTAACTAAACTGAAATCTCAAGTAAAAAAGACAGACATGCTAGCGGCTGTGAGGCTGTGCTTTGAGCTAAATGCTAACATCAACACGCTCACAATGGCCAAGCTATCATGCTGATGTTTAGTAGGTTATAATACTGTTAGCATATCAATATTTGCTAATTAGCACGAAACACAAAGTACAGCTGATGAGAATGTAATTAGTTTGTAGGTTTTAGTTTTGGTATCATAAGAACTGGACAATTTTTCTTTCACATTCAGGGGAAAAATGTATTTGGTAGTTTGTTAGATGAACTGATCCCACTGGAGAATATTTATTTTATTATTGACTAGCAACAACATGAATACATAGAAACATAGAAATTTAAAGGGCAAATACATAGAAAAACATAAAATAGTGAAGAATCAATTTTTTTTTTTTTTTAAAGGAGAACATAAAAACAAATATATTCAGACAAGGGTTTCACACAAACATTAAAAGAGAAGACCAAATTAACAGATTCTAAAAAATGAGCCACTGGCCTCAAAAATACAATACAGTGTTACTCTAATATGGTGCATATCATGATATGATGTAGGTTGTTTGATAAAATATTTACTGTGCTATTGTTTGTTGTCTTTGTCTAAGTGTCATATGCCATATTAAACATCAGTTTCGAATATTTACTTTAAAAAAGTTATCACTCACTGTCAATTTTGCCAAAGACACCTGAACCTTAGCTTATGACTCTTTCCCGACAGTTACCTGGCTCTGGTGACGGCTCTGTCCTGTGGTGCTGACTGGGTGTTCATCCCTGAAATGCCCCCAGAGGAGCAATGGGAGGAGCATCTGTGCAGAAGACTGAGAGATGTAAATGTCTTGTCATGCATCGTCTTCAATTACTAATTTGAACCTGTCTTTTTTAAGTTTGCTTGTTGATCTTAAAGGTTTTCTCAATCCCTCTCAGCAAAGAGGCCGTGGCTCCCGTTTGAATATCATCATTGTTGCAGAGGGAGCGATTGATCGCCATGGCAAACCTATCACTTGTGAGGACGTCAAACAGGTCAGTGACAGCAGAACTCCAATAACAAATAATCTCTTCATGTGTAGCAGACTACTCACACAATCAAAAATTCTCTGTCCAGCTTATATCAAAGAAGCTTGGCTTTGACACCCGCACCACCATCTTGGGCCATGTCCAGAGAGGTGGAACCCCATCTGCCTTTGACAGAATCCTGGTAATGCGACTGCTGCCTGCGCCCCAAATATAAACCTTTTAAATATTCAACAATTTATCTTATTTCCTGTAACATAAATAAACACTAGTGTACCTGCTTAGTGTCTGCTCTTTGCCTGTCATGTCGCAGGCCAGCAGGATGGGTGTGGAGGCTGTGATGGCCCTGCTGGAGGCCACTCCAGACACTCCTGCATGTGTGGTCAGTTTGTCTGGAAACATGGCTGTCAGGCTGCCTCTCATGGAGTGTGTACAAGTGGTGAGTCAAACTTTTCCATGTGTGACAAAAAAAACTATCCTGCTACAGTTTTTACAAAATGAAATGGCTTCAACATTGAACATTATTGAGCACTAATATGTGATTCAGATCTCAGTTTCCTTTTTGTCTTTTTTACTTTCTTCACATCAGACTAAAGATGTCACCACAGCCATGGGTGAAGGGAGGTTTGACGATGCGGTGAAGCTCAGGGGAAAGTAAGACATGCACTCTTATGTTGTCCATTTGAAATTATTGAGTGTTGTGTTAAGTTTTAAAAAGTCTGCTCATTTCTGCTACATTTTGATAATAGGAGCTTCGAGAACAACTGGAACACTTACAAAATGCTGGCTCACGTGCATCTCCCAGATACAAAGGTCAGGAACTGTGGTTAACTCTCTTAATGTACATTCACTGTGTAACAGTCAGTACGTCCCAGTGGAAAATATATTTATACTGACAAACGTCTCTGTGATTGTGCCCTGCCAGAGTAACATCAACATTGCCATAGTGAACGTGGGCGCTCCATGTGCTGGAATGAACGCTGCAGTCCGTTCAGCTGTCAGGATCGGTATCCTCCAGGGCCACCAGATGCTCGCTGTGCACGACGGCTTCGACGGCTTGGCTCATGGAATGGTAAATTCTAGTTACACACAAATAAACAAAAAGAGGGCTTTTACTATAATGACAGTTAATCAGTTTTGCCATGTTGATGAACAGCCCACACACAGAATGCCCACTGTGATTAATAATAAGCATGGTGGTTGGCTGTTAATTAGCACTCCAATGATGCCTTGAGTTGGGTCTGGACCGATCAAAGGCTGTTTGTCTTGGGCGGATGTTTAGGTCAGGGGGTAGAGCGTCCGACCCATGTATGGAGGCTGTAGTCCTCTGCAGCGGCCGCTGGTTCGACTCCAGCCTTTGGTTCTTTGTTGCGTGTCATCCTCTCTCTCTCTGCCCCCTTTCCTGTCTGCTCTTCAGCTATCACTGTCAATAAAGGCACAAATGGCCAAAAAAATAACTTTAAAAAAAAGAAAAGGCTGTTTGTCTCTGGCTGGGCATGCATAATGGCAATTCCAATTTTCATGTATGATGTAACTGGATACAGTACTTTTTAGTGTCCTTGACACTACTTCAAAAAAATGAATAGAACGTCGTAAATGAAATAAATCATGTGTAGATTCTTGTTTGCACATTTGGAGAACCTCATGTTGCATTGTTCAACCTTGGGTGCATTCTGTATTCCATGGAAATATAGCTGTTATTCTGTTTTTAAACATTTTATTTCAAGCTAAGGACACTGACATCACACCCTGAAGTGATGTCAGAAGATAGGCAGCCTCGCTCAGCCAATACATTTTATGTACAGGTGGTCCCATTCGGACATACATGGAAGGAACACTCCATTGGCAGCAATAGTGAGCAGGCCAGGCAAGACCGTCAGTCTGCCTCCTGCTGCAAGTTTAGGGAATGTGATTTGGCCCTCTGTCTTATTGTAGACAGGAATCATTTTGAGGTATTGGAGAACTAACTTTTTGAATGAAAACATACATAAAAGGACTTCTTTTGAAAAAGTGTGAATAGTTTTTGATGCTGATTGCCAAGATTTGGGAGAACAATTTTCAAAAACCAAAAAAAAATCTTCTTATTGTTCTCTCTGTGATTTGAATATGTTTGATTCGATTTCTCATGAGTTTTTCCTTTTGTCTAGATGGCCATATAGCTGTTTATACACACATATGACATACTATGCTCTACACATATTATAATAGACTAAGCTGTCCTGAAAAAAAGCTGTATATAGTTTGATTGTGCATTACAGGGTTGAGATTATACAAGCATTATTACATAAGGAGACCAAAAAGAAATGGGGCTTAGACCCATTAGCATTTTTTATAGTAAAAAGGTTTTGCAGGGGGTAATTCACTGAAAACAAAAGTTTGAGAACCACTGTGATAGAGCAAGCACTCTGTCCCACAGATTGAGCCTATTGGTTGGTCTGGAGTGGCAGGATGGACTGGAAAGGGAGGCTCCCTGCTGGGCACAAAGAGGTGAGATATTTCATCAAACCATGTATGTTTCAGTGTTTTTAATTGTATGAACACTGGTGAGTTTGCTTCTTTTAACAGTGAGAAGGTGTAATCTACTATGATTCTGTGTTTTCCCTTTTGTAAAGATCTCTGCCAGATGAGTTCATGGAGGAGATCAGTCTGAGCATCACAAAGTACAACATTCATGCTATGATCATCATTGGAGGCTTTGAGGTGAGCAGCTGAATTATAAACAATATAATAATCTCACCTGAATACAGCGCTAACACTAAAACTCAACATGTATATGATAATGAGGGTCAATCACTGACATTTTACTGATATCCTCCTTCCTCCCTGTCTTCACCAGGCATTTATTGGGGGCCTGCAGATGGTGCGGGCCAGAGAGAAGTATGAGGAACTTTGTATTCCCCTTGTCGTTGTTCCTGCAACTGTCTCCAACAATGTCCCTGGATCTGACTTCAGTATTGGCACTGATACTGCACTTAACACTATCACTTCGGTAAAACTCTTACACAACACAAAACAAACAACAGATAATCCAATAACTAAATCTCACTCATGAGATTGTTTGTTTTATATTGTTTTTCTCCTCTTCAGACCTGTGATAGGATCAAACAGTCTGCTGCTGGCACCAAGAGAAGGGTGTTCATTATAGAGCTGATGGGAGGATATTGTGGATACCTGGCAACCATGGCTGGCCTGGCATCTGGAGCTGATGCTGCTTACATTTATGAGGAACCTTTCAACATTCATGACCTGGAGGTTTGTCCTTATAAATGTACAAAAGAGAAGAAGCTAAGCGATGGTATACATGAAGTGGGCATTGATGGTTGGATGGACTCTGGGGTCTGATGGATGATTTGTTTGTAGGTGAATGTAGAACATCTGGTGGAGAAGATGAAGACCACGGTGAAGAGAGGACTGATTCTCAGGTTTGTGGGAATCAGACTTTCAACACTCTGCAGCTCACCATGGCTTCACATCTCACCCAATATTACTTTACTTTATACTTTTTGTTTATTTGATAGGGACAGAGCCTGTTAATTAAGTGTAAAAAGACAAAATGTAAACAAAGCCAATTTTAGCAAGAATGCTAATTAGTATTCATAATCCCTAGGGAAAAACAGAATTACTAATTAGTGTCACACAAGTGACTATATACAAATACAATATACAAGTAGAGAAAGATTAAATAATTTGTGCAACAAGTCAAGTTAAAAGTGATCACAGCTCTGGTGAAGGAGGTGGGGCAAGCCTATGTTAAGCCAATACAATAAGCATATATGAAATTCTCATAGCTCAGTAGATTATATTTTCCAGAATGTTGTAGTGATGAAATTAGAGTACTTTTTAATAAAAAAAAACTAAGTGTTGTTTCACCTCTAAGTTACCAGTTAAAAGTCTCTACAACTACAGTCACCAGTGAAAAGACATTCAGATAGAAAAAAGGGACATTGAGGACATTAATTGAAAATTCACATCTTGACCATATTTCACCAGGATTTGCAATAGTAATATTTTTCTTCCTCTACAATGAGCTAACAATAGTCTATTGTCATTTTGGCCCATCACTAAGATGGATGGAAGTCCTATACTCAACCTGCTCATCCACCACATCTTCCTTTTTATTTTTTTATTTTTTTATTTTTTTATTTTTGCTCTTTATACTAGTGTCCTGGTGCATATACTTTCAGAGTAGCCGAAGCTGTAATCACTACACCTAAGTACATGCACTTCCACATTAGTCTACAGCAAGAAGTGCATTTTCTTTATTCTTATTCTTTTATGACATTTTATATGAAACATTAAATGCAGTGAAATTACGTGTTTATGTGGACCAGATTTCACCTACAAGTGAAATACGACTTTTGAAAATGCCTTGACGCTAATCAATAGTCTCTCTTTCAACCAACAAATTATTGAAGAGGGATTGAGAGACAATTATTGAACAAATTATTATAGTATTATTAAACTAATTTGTGTTGTGTGACACATTGATGTTGTAACTGCATTATAGCTGGGTGAAAAGAGGGTGAAAAGAGCTCTTAGACATTCAGACCTAATTCAGACCACTGACCAACAAGTTCAGTCGATCCTGGTTGGTGCTCACTGGGAATACTCGATGTGTGAAAAAATCGTTGAGTGTAAAAACTTCCTGACAGTATGAACTGTCTGAAATGGCCTCATTTGCTTAAAATGTTGTTAATTTTGTCAATTATTTCAGGAATGAGAGATGCAATACCAACTACACCACAGACTTTATCTTCAACCTGTACACAGAGGAAGGCAAGGGTGTGTTTGACTGCAGGAAGAATGTCCTTGGACATATGCAGCAGGTGGGCCAATAGGTGCAGATATTCTGTTTGTTGAGCACAGACCCATTCCACATGCCACCTCATTTAATTTCATAAACAAAACATAAATCCTTTGTTATTAGGGTGGAACACCAAGTCCCTTTGACAGGAATTTTGGCACCAAGATGGGACTCAAGTCTGTGTTATGGCTGACTGACAAGCTGAAGGAATGCTACAGACATGGTGAAGAGATGACCTCATTAAAAACACAAAATGTTGTATATAGCTGTATGATGAGCTCCTGTGCACCCTGTGCTAATGTATACTGTATTTTTATCCTCAAACCTCCAGGTCGTATTTTTGCCAACTCTGCAGACTCAGCCTGTGTGCTGGGCATGAAGAGGAGAGCTTTGGTCTTCCAGCCTTTGGCAGAGCTGGCAGAACAAACTGATTTTGAGTAAGACTTCATTTCTATCTTGTCAATTTATTTTCCTGCCATTCATTCTTTAATAAATGTTTCAGTATGTACTCAGATTTCACAGTTAGTGGGCCAAACCAGGGTTAAAACATCAGTACATATTGTGCTTAGAGTTGACAGCTAGCAAGGACTCCAGTAATATGAGTATGTAAACAGGCAGTTGTGTTTGCTAACAACTTAGCTGTAAAAAAAATTCACCACTTTTCATGTTGATGTCCAGTCAGCTGCATCTAGCGACACCACTGGAAGCAGTGAGAACTCCAGACTATTTAAGTTTTGATTTCTAGTCTCCACCCCTGGGTACCCAGGGGCTGTGCTATATGAGTATGCTTTTTATTTAATACTGCCCACATCTAGCAATAGGCTAGGGCAATGATACACCGCGTGGGTGTCAGAAGCTTACACGCGATGCATCCTGGTACATGTAGGCACTGCCAGCACGGCTCCATGAGCAGTAGAACTCAGCCTTCTTGGTCAATATAGCACACAGTGAGGAATTTATGGTTTCAATTCACTATGTTTACCATCAACACTGATTATACATGCACATAAAAAGTGGTGAATTTTCCCTTTAAGGCCCCTTGTTGTAATACACTTTTTCATTCTGTCCCTCTGCCCCCTAGTGGTCAAAACGTACTTTATCTGTTTTTAATTTCAACATGTTAACGTAACATGACAAACACATTTGCCTGCCAAGGCTTTGGGAATTTAGTTCTTGTTTTCACTTTCCTCTTTGCGCTGACAAACATTGTCCTCCACAGACATCGTATTCCAAAGACACAGTGGTGGCTGAAGCTGAGGCCCATCCTGAAAATCCTGGCTAAGTACAAGATCAGTCTGGACACCAGCGAAAAGGCTGCGATGGAACACATCATTAAGAAGAGAGGCTTAGTTCCTCAGTAGTCTCTACGTGATCATTCTTTTCATCAGGACCTGACATGACCTGCTTGAAGCACTTTGTAAACTCTGTCTCTGAAAAGTGCAATATAAATAAAGATGACAATTGCCAAAACATGCACAGTATGTCTCACAATTAAAACTCACAAAAGTTACACGTGATTATTTATAGTGGAAACGTTCACACTGAGCTGTGAGGTAAAGATTGATGGTATTTATATGATGCAGTTGATTTTAGAGCTGTCTCCTTTCAGAGAAAATGGAGACTCCACCAAGGTGGAAATGTGCAAAACCTTGTTATGTGGCTATTGGGAACGCACTGTCTTTAAATACTCAGCCCCTGAGGATGATGAGTTTCTGTGTGATTGTTTAAACACAGGTTATCTGTGCAGGGACAAGTGTGAAAGTGTGGACCTGTGCCCTCTAGTGGATATGATCCAACCAAAAAATGTTCATTCATCGCTCACCATCAGTATAAAGCCATGCCAACATTTGCTGTTGTTTTGAGACAGGAAGGAGACAGAGAGGAAGAATTTTCTCCCAACCTATCTTGCTGACCCTTAACCTATTCATAATTATTATTAAACATGATCTTTTTTTTAAAATGTCTTGCATAACTATAATCTATAGGGCTCAGTGCTATGGCTAACTCATTATTCAATTAGACCAGATCCAACCTTTAAGCATGGTTTGAAGTGCCAGTGTAAGTAGTAACTGAAAGCAGTAGGTGAATTATGGGATGATTGTGACTGATAATTGTAATGATTAAGTATTAAGTACAAATCCAAGCCCTTAAATACTACCATTTCTACCAGTGGTGAAAGAACTTCTCAAAAAACACCAAGAGCATTGCTTACTTTTTAAAAGTTAATGTTCATTGTCTTATGAATTCGAGGCATTCAATCAAAAGGGGTTTCTGTCTCTTCAAATCTTCAGTTTAAATTACTTCCACCTTCTGCTCTGTTCTGCTCACAGTCACCTCTCCAAACCTGCGCCTGTTGCAATTTAATTCAAACTGGCTGACTTCATGTGGTATGGAAAGTAATCTCATTCATTTCTGACAATGAGTCATTACACATTTTCTGTGTTTTGGCTGTCCGTGGTTTGGGCGTGATAATAAAACTACATTACCCATAAGCCATTGCATTTCCGGGTAAAAGCGGATGTGTTATCGGATTGGTCAGCGAACACCTTTCAAAAACAGTGCGCGGGGCTGCAGTTGCTATCCAGGATTTGAATCTTTTAACTTACCCTTATATAAGTTTAGCAGCGACTGCCCCGCTGCTAAATTATGTTATTATGGACACCAAGTCTGACTTTTATCTGTTGTAAATTAAAGTGTTTCTACAAAGGTTTCCTGCTTGAAGTAAGTCACAATTCACTTTCTTGGTGAAGTTAGCAAACCTTACCGTTAGGCGAACAGCGTCATGTTGTTGCTAATGTTAATTAGCTAACTTTAACTACTCGCGTTATCGCAGTTTATAATGAACATAATTTACTCTTAACTAACGTTTTCTGCAGCTGTCGACATGAAGTGTTTGAAAGTGGACGAATACATCAAACGGACTGCTTCTGTGAAGGAGACGGATCTTTTACTTCAAGAACTACAGGTTAGTATGACCACAGAACCTGTTTAAAGCACTGTTAAATAACACTGGCTAACCCAGGATTCACTGCCTCCAAATGAGCCCAGTTCCATCTGCTGTGGTAGCATTAAACGTACTTTGTGTATAAAAAAGAAAACACGATACCGTTGCCTATAAATATTTGAAAAGATAATCTAAACCTGTCTTGTATTTTTTGACATTTTGCAGACTTATGTGAAGACTACACCAGGCCTTCAGGGTCGCACACTGTGTGACAGGGTCATCAGAGCCTGTAACCATCACCTTGGAGCTGGATCCCCCGACTTTGACCATGTCAGTCGGCTGGTACAGCTGGTGGAGCTTTCCCTACATGGCTATGACATTTCTGCAGCAGTTGTCGCTCAGAGCAGTCCTCTGTACATGGAAAAGATCATTTTCCATATTGTCAAGAAGCTAAGCTCCCTAGAGGCTCACAATCTATGCAGCCATGTAGCTGGGTTGCTTTACAGCAGGCTCACCCCAGCCCAACAGGTACATATCTATGTCTTCTTTTTTTACAGAGTTCATATTAGGGCTGCAGCTAAACATTATTTTAATTATTATGTCATTTGTCCATTATTTTGTCGATTAATCGATTAGCTTTGTGGTCCATAAAATCACAAAAAATGGTGAAAAATGGTGATTGGTGTTTCCCAAAGCCTAAGGCGATGTCCTCAACCCAAGGATATTCAGTTTACTGTTATAGAGGACTAGGGAAAATGTGGTAGATATAAAGTATTCACATTTGAGAAGCTGAAATCAGAGAATTTGGACATTTTTTCTTAAAAAGACATTTTTTTCTTCAAAACCAGTAATCAATTATCTAAATAGTTGGTGATTAATGTAATGCTTAACAACTAATTGATAAGCAACTCGTTGTTGCAGATCCAGTTCATATATGTGTTGGATATTCCACCTGAATACTGTATGTTTGTTTTACCAGTGTCAACATTAACAAGGTTATCACTGTTGTGTGGTCCATAGGCTGAGGACTACTGTGTTCTTGTGCGGAGTTGCTTCTCCGTGCTCTGGAACGG
>JAJHUR010114411.1:762-40578 GCA_027495735.1 Lutjanus campechanus | reverse complement strand
ACTCTTCCTACAGTGATTTTTCAATGGCTTTGATTCTGTTACATTTTATTGAATATTTGCCAAACGTCTGTGCTAATATAGTTGCATGCAATCCTCACAAGGGGAATGAATTGCATCTGTTATTCCTCTGAAGTCTCTGAGCATTTTTCTTTTCGCTTGTCTCCTTTCACTGGGACTGCTATTGAATTTAATGGTGCTGAAAGGGAATTTAAACCAGAGCTTCAGCACTGTTTTCCACCGCTTTATCTAAGTTGGAATCTATTTGTTTAGCCCAGTACGACATACGAGGTCTGAATGAGCTTCACATCCCCACTGACATGTTGGACACAATGCCAGGTTTCCTTGCTGTTGTTCCATAACTTTAGCCACATGGTTAATAATGTAACAATGGTGACAAAGGACTTTGATGAAGTTTTAATTTTAAAGGGATAGTTCAGATTATTTGAAGTGGGGTTGTATGTAGATGGCAGTCGACGTGCCCCCAGTTTGGGCAAACAGGAGATGTCTTATGTCGGAAGCTGAACAATGAACGTTTAATTTATGATCTATGGTTGAAGCGAGTTGTCAAGGCTATATTTAGAATATTTTCACTGCTTTACCTTGCCTTCAGGCAGCCATTTCCAACAGGGAAACGCTGTCAAATTTTGCTCTCTCTCACTCAACCAGACTCCATTGGCGAAATCAGTCATTTTACTTTGGAGAACTCAGGATTGATGCCTCGATCTGCCTCGATTGGTTAATTTGTTGTTTGAACAGCAACACGTGTGTTCTGTGATGTAATATTACTGTTTTTGCAAAGGGAGTTTGGTTGATTTGCAGAGAGTGATATTTGGCCTACAGTATCTAACCGCCAGAAAAGGCAGTCTGAATGTAAGGTAAAGCAGTGAAAATTATCTAAACATAACAAACACTGATATTGATTTTTTTTTATGTGGTCCTCGTTTAAGTGGCTGAAATACGTTTTGCTGATTATCCTGTCCACAAAAGTACGTCTTAGCTTCCGTGCTGGCGCTCTGGGGGCATCTTGTCTGCCATCTACTGCAGGTAATACACTGACTGTTGATAAGCACCTCATACAGCCCCACTTTAAATAATCCAAACTATCCCTGTGACCAAACCAGCCTTGTCATTGTCATTTTCAAATCGAGTTCACAGCCGCGGCATCCTTGTGAGTGTAATGCACCTGCAATACAGCGTGTCTCTGAAATAATTTATCTTAGTATTTATTTATTTTACCCAGAGCCACTCTGCTCTTCTTGCCAAGGCGCGTTGTCACATCATCAGGTTAACTAAAACCGCTGACTGCTGTTTTATTCATTCTGTGGAGTCCACGGTTCACTTGTGGGTCACTCAGTCCCAGTGTTGTGCATTAGAAAATGGGGTGAGTTTACCCGGAGAAAAACTTGTCAGAAACGACCTCGGTGTTGTCACTAATAGTGTTGTGAACTGAAAACATGTCGCTGTCACGGTGCAGCAGCATCTCATGTGATGCATTTTGCACCAGCAGGCATCGCCGCAACATGGCACATCAGCAAGTCCACGACGTTTTATATATCTGTCATAAAAAGTGAATGTGGACTGCTGCCATGGATTCAGGAGTCTTGTTTGTGTTATACGACTTGATTGCTCACCTGAAGAGGCTCTCCAGCTATGGCTCACCAAGCAATGTCTTTTTTAATATCCGATAGTGTCGGTTGCAGCTTGTGTTTTTTTTTTCTTTTTCTTTTTTTTCACACCTCAACAATGGGTTTCTCTTTCTCCTAATCGTGACAGCTACCAGAGCTCTAGAGAGGATGTGCTATCACCTGACAAGAGCAGAAGTCATGGTCCAATAACTGGGATGTGCCAAGTGAGAAAGCAAGTCTCAAAAAAGTGCCGCTATTATAAGGTGGCTGTCAGAGGGCAACAGTGTGTCTTGGACTGTAGTTTGACTCAAGTTGTCTTTCTATTATCTGGAAACTTGCTGCATGCATGTCTGTATCCAGGGAATTCAATTTGTGCACTGTATTATCTTAACTCTTTATCCAAGTATCAGCATTGATTATTTGTTTGGTTTCTGATCATTTTAAACAGGATATTGCAATGCAGTATGAAAAATTGTACCCTGCATGATGCATCACAGGACTCTGCATGAGCCCCAGTCGCACAGCACAATAGAATATCTAACACTCTCCGAGAGGGGATGAAGGCTGGCAACAAATATAGCCTACTGCTGCAGGATGAAGGTTTCACACCATAACAGGCCAGCAAAGAGCAGAGTAAGGGGGGGGGGGACAACTCTCCATGTGCTGACAGGCAGGAGGGAGAGCGCACAACCTAATTACTTGATAGCGATCATCGAGCGCTCCGTCCAGAGTGAGTCATAGGAAAATTAGGAGACATCCCACAGATAAAAACTAATGAAAGAGCGGAGAGACAGCCGTGGAACCGCTGCTAAACCTTTGTGCAAAGCCAGGAAATAAAAAATTATGACAAAAAAGAAATAATTTTACAGTCATGGCAAAGCAGCAGTCTATTTTGAACAAGTGTGTCAAACATTCTCTTTTCAAAAAATTCAGCCAACACCGACTTAATCAAGCAAGCAAGCTGACAAGATAGCTGATGCTGGTCCGCAGGTGCTAACTTTAACTTTCACATTAACGTACAAAGTGACTCACCTACGCAGATATGTGAATGTAGTCAATCCAGCATCCTTTATTTCCCTTAGAGGATATAGACGAGTCACATTCCTTGCATTCAGCGAGGCTTTTGTTTGAAGCATGTGTGAAGTTATTTCACTCAAAGTTTCTGACAAATGGCACAGCCACCTGCGGGTGTGCTCGCAGCTTACAGTCATCTGTGACAGCATGCACTAGCACTGAGAATAATATTCAGGACATCATTTCCTTAATGCTAAAGTGTCAAAAAATGAAATAAAGATTGTCCACAAGTACCAAATCGTGAGTCCAAGTAGATTCTCAAGTCTTTTGAGGATGTGGCCAAGTCTCAAGTTTCTGTCTATTGCAACTTAAGTGCGACTTCAATGCCCATCTCTAATACGTACATATTTTGTCAAGATACATCTTACACATCCAATGTGTTAGATTTATGGAGGTTTATTGGTAGAACGTGGGAGAATGGGATGTAATATTTACGAGTATGTTTTCATTAGTGTATAATCAACTGAAAATAGTAGTCAATGTGTTTTCCTCACATTAGAATTAGCCCTTTATATCTGCAAACGGCATGGTTCCTCTTCCTTGTAGTCTGCTATGTTGTGCCATTATGTTTCTACAGTAGCATGGATCTGACAAACCAAATGCTGGCTCTGGATAGGTTTTTCCATACGCTTGGAAGAGGAGGGTGAGGCAAAGGGATGTTTATAATCTGCAAGCTCACTGGTAGATGCTGCTAAATCCTACACACTGGTCTTTTAATAATAGGGGAAATTATGGAAATCGACCCTTGGGGATGAAAGTGCTGCTGGTCTTCAATCCTGTTGGGTACTTCAGCACTCACCTTGCTGTAACCCGCATCCTGATCTGATTATGAGGATGAAAAATCTAGTCCCCCTGAGAACCAGAATTAAGAACCACTGAACTAGAACTTTATTAAGCATGTTACTTAGAACCCACCAGAGACAAACAGCTGCAAGTTTGTTAGCTGTGTTACAACTGTCCTTATGACAAAATACTAAAATTAGTGGATTTCTTACAAGACTTCCTACCCAAGAACATTATGACTCCACTGAAAAGCAAGCTGTGTCTCAACCTGACCCGGCAGGAAGATGAATAAAAATAGACATATGACAGGTATAGGTCTATGTGATGTGGGCCTTCACCTTTGTACATCTGCTCTTGAAGGAAATACATATGAAAGACGCAAGAGATGTGATGAGAATGTTACAATTATACTTAAAATGTACCAATGATCCTCTCATGTACATCTTATGCTATTTCCATGCAGCCAGTTGTATAAAGTGGATTTTACTAAAACAGTGGCATGTACTGTACTACAGTTACCCAGGATATTCAAGAAAAAAAGTGATTGCACAACACAATGCAAACCTCAGGGACATTTTTTTTTTCATGCTCAACATGCAATACCCGTTCAAAAGCAAAACCACCATTGGGGACACCAGCCTTGCGGACATCGCTGCGTTGGCCGTTTGTCCTCTCACGAGCTACATAAAGAATTTCAAAATCCCAAGAGGAGCAGAACTATAACACAAATACAATGTCCTTGCCCCAAACTGTACACTGGCAAATCCAACATGGATAGCAGAGCACAAAAGCAGCATCGACAGACAAAGCCCCTCTTTTTGGAACACAAAACACAGGATTTAAAAACTTAGAAAATCCCATAGAGATTATTAAACCTCCCATTAGAGACAGTATCTATTCTGTGAACATATGTAAGAGCTGAAGCTCTTTGGAATTCTATTCTGGGAGCAGGTTTCCCTGATGGTTTTTTGGCTTGTTGTGCTGCTTTATTCCATTCAATTGCTATTGCTTTTCCATGCAATCACTGTATGTTGTGTTTTTTACTTGTTCTCTTCTTTGCATCATATAAACACACAGCAGAAATAGTTCATGCATTTAGTGTAGTACTCATTCTTATGTCACTCACTAGTATGTTTCAACAGACATGAAAGCACTGATATTTAATGCTGCCTTGAGCTTCAGCCAAAGAAATGTCACCTGTGTAGACTCCATATTTATCCATATTTATGTTTGATGCCTTAAAGGTGCAGTAACCCATTCTGGAGAATGGCTGTTTGTTGCTTGAGTCTCATTCCCAGTGCCTGGCTTGAAATTGTAAAAATGGATATATGATATCAAAGTTTAGTTCCTCATTAAACATCCACAAAGATCCGAATGAAAATAAATGTTCAAAACTATTAGAAAACCTGGTTCAAGTACAGCTCATTTTGTTGTTTTTACCATGTGTGTGGGAAGGCTCATGTTTGATTGACAGCTGCCTCAGGAGTGCCAACATGGAAGCTAAGTAATGTATTGCTGTGGACTGTTGTAGACGCAAGCAGCAGCAAACCATATTTTACTCATTACAACCACATGGATCACCGAAAGAAATCAACATTGGTTTAAGTGTGCGCTATATTTAGGACATGTCAACTGCTTTACTTTGTCACCAGGCGATGTTTTACGACAGGAAGTTGAAGCCACTGTCTCTGCTTTCTTTACAACCACCAGACTCCAAGGACAGAAACAGTCATGTTACCTTGCAGAACACGGGAGTTGTAGGAGTTTGTGTTTGTTAGTTTGTGATATTGTTAGACTTTGGGGTGACAACATGTCCTGCGAGGGAAAATGATGTGGCTGTGAAGACAGCAAAGACAGCAGCTTCAGTATCCCGTCAGTAAAGAATGTCTCGCACCAAAGTATAGATTTGATGTTAGCACTAGCAACTTTGTAGCTAACTAGCCAAATGTTAACATAACACTGTCTCATCTTAGCTATACTGTTTTATTTAAAGTTTTGTCGAATCCTGTCGATGTTCGGTTCCATTCACAGCAAGATTTCTCACATTGATTTAGTCAGTTAGCATACTTTTTGGCAAATCTTGCTATGGCTTGGTTGAATTTACATTAGATTATGTGTGTGTGCTCTCCATCTTCTTCAAGGACAATAACAATCTAATCTTCTGTCTAGATTGGCCCTCTTTTGTCTTTTTGTATTTTCATTGTTGTCCATTTTGGAGAAGCTAGCTAACACTGACAATAACGGTGTCTAGTAATATTAAAGAATGATATGAGTGAATTGTAACCATGGTAACTGAAGGACACATGTACTGTATTATCACGGTAACTGCTGTGAAAGCCTTAGTCTAAATACTTAGGCAAGAAGACAACCTAATCTAAAGTCCCTAAATGAACCCCTTAACATAGGTAAATATTTTGCTTAAGGGACAAAGCTTAAAATTTAAAGTCATTTACTCAACCGGACACTGGTTGTCAAATTACCAATGTTTTGGATTGTTGGCTCAAAAATGGTTGCTTGTTGAGTCTCATTTCCCGGTCGCCAAATTATTCTGTTTTGGCAACGAGACTATCAATCTTACTGACCTGTGATTGGCCAAAGTCCCCTGTCACAGGCTAGATTTACATAATTACATTATGCTTAAATGTCACAGAATGGAACGTTTGCCCAATAGCATCAATACACTACCCACCCCATCTTCAAAACCATGTTTATTTTAACATTTTTAAACATCCAGAATCTGCATTATTGCAGTAGGTAGCTGCCCAGATATGCATAAAGTATTTTACCATTTTAAGGGTCTTGCTTTTTCCCAGGATCATGCTCTTTCACTGAAAGTCCATTGTTGAGCATGTTGTCCACACTCCTGTTAATATTCTCTGTGCCACAGAGATTAAAGGACTCTGTGCTAAGTGGTTGTCTGTCTATTACATATTTCAAATGTCCTCTATCACCTCTCTGTGCTGTTGTTAACACAGTATGTTAATTTTCCATCCATTGTCCTCCGCTTATCTGGGGTCATGTCACGGTGACAGCAGGCTAAGCAGAGTATTCCAGACATCCTTCTCCCCAGCCACACTTTCCAGCTCCTCCTGGGGGATAATGAAGTGAAGGCATCCTAATCAGATGCCTGAACCACCTCAACTGGCTCCTTTCGAAGTGAAGCCCCTCCCAAATGTCTCCTCATCCTATCTCTACAGCTGAGCCCAGACGCCCTACAAAGGGAATTTATTTCAGCCACTTGTAGCTGCGATCTCATTTGACCTAAAGCTCATGACAATACGTGAAGGCTGAAACATAGATCTAATAGTAAGTTGAAAGCTTTGCCTTTCTGCTCAGCTCACTCTTCAACACAACAGTCCTCACTTGTCACTGTCACGTTCCATTTTACCATCACTAGTGAACAAGACCCCAAGATACTTCTTTGCCTGGGGCACCAACTCACTCCCCACCCAGAGGGAGAAATCCATGGTTTTCCAGCAAAGAACCATGGTCTCAGACTTGGTGGTGCTGACCTTTATCCTGGCCGCTTCACACTCGGCTACAAACCGCTCCAGTGCGTGCTGAAGGTCACGGTCTGAGGAAGCCAACAGAACCACATCATCTGCAAAAAAGCAAAGACGCATTTCTGAGGTTCTCAAACCGGACACTCTCCTCGCCCAAGCTACACCTTGAGATCCTGTCCATGAAAATCACAAACAGGATCGGAGACGAGGGGCAACCGTGGCGGAGTCCAACACCCACTGAGAACATGTTTGACTTTGTGCCGAGAATGTGGACACAGCTCTCGCTTTGGTTATACAAGGCCCAGTATTCTTAACAGATAATAAGAAAGATGAAAATCTGAATATCCTTAAAACTTTGTAGGTTTACGTAACACACGTTCACCCAAACCAATATTAGTATTTCTTGGTGTTAACATTGCCTGTGTGTGGTCTCCCAGTCATAAACGGTGCCATTTAGCAAGATTACATTGTGTTGCTCGCTTAACAAAGCCAAGTCACAATGCATGACAGTGCTGAGCTCACTTTGTTCTCATTATTTGTCTTCTTTTCTTCTGTGATTCACACTCAAGTTGACTGAATTACATTAATTGGCTCCTACCTGTCATCATCTTACATGGGTTAAAGGGACAACCAGGACCTGGAGAGAAACGTCCACGGCTGCGTGTGCTGGAACGTTATCTACATTTCTTCACATGCGTGCATCATGTATATTTTAAATTTATCACAGACAGAAAGAAAGGGCTCTCCTCTGGGGCTGTGCGTGCTCTCTCTTTGACATTAAAGAGAGCTATTAGTAGGAATGGCATAGAAGGAGTCATTTTAGCACAGTAACCTGGGTATATGAAGATAAACGGTTTAGCAGTGACTGTCATTAATGAAGACAAGCTCATTTCAACTCAAATTATCAACGCCTCTCAAACCATGAAAGCTGCCTTCTTTCTGCGCGTGTGTGTGTGTGTGTTCGCATGTGGAGAGGAGAAGATTTTTCTCAAATGTGAGGTCATTTTGTTAGTATTTACTATGAAAACTGAGCATTTTGGGAGATTTAACATTGCAAATTAGCAGTGATAGCAACACTAAGTCTTCAGTTCCATGGAGAATTGAACAAAAGCAGCTTCTCATTCCTACCTGATGACCTTAGGTTTTGTCAGATAAAACAATTACTTTTGCTAGCAGATTTCAAAAGTACAGCTGGCTACTGCTAATACTTAAACTCCTTGAATCAGAGAAGTCTGTTGACTTTTTAATGTCTCCATCTAACACATTTTATAACAAGAACCCTGCACATGGGTCTGAAATTTGTAAAGTTACTTAAAAGGATACTCCACTTTACATGATAACCCACTCAATATATACTCACCACTATGGCGATGTGATGATAAGTGAAGATCTTCAGTTCACAAAACAATCCTGGAGTTGCGTACATGCAGTGCAGCATCCCAAATTGTCAGATGCCGTTGAAATGTCTTCAGCAACTCATGCAGACGTGAACTGAACCCATTCGTGGCCGAAACTGATGCACCAGATTTTTCATGTGACTTCAATGTAAACGCATCCACGGCTATATACCCAGTTGATTCCAACAAGCACAGTATGTCTGCACCATGGTTCTGATCCGTCCTCTGCTTCAAGCCCCACCAGCAACATTTCAGAAGAATTCCAGCAGTGGAGCGTTTTGCCTGCCTGATAATGTTTACTTGCTCAGATTGTGTTGATTAGGTCCTCTTTCCTTGCTCTTTGTGCTTCTACCATGGATAAGCAGGCTACATGGTTAAGTAATTTCTTTTCTGTCTGTCTTTATGATTCTGCATGAGTCTGCATTGGGTCTTTTATTTTGAAAATTAACCTGACTCTCCCTGCCTTTTCTGTGTCAGACTTCCTGCTTGTTCAATATACTTTGTGCTAACTAACGCAGCATCTGTCAAAAATTGACTGGACATATATTTGAAGCAGAGCGGAGAGGAGAGCTGCTTCTGGGATGCGCTGAGGCGCTGCTGGTGGAATCACAAGCATTGTATAGAATGGCTGCAATCAGCTTCGGCTGACATGGCACAGCCGTAATGCGTCGCAGTCGCGCCTGGCAGAACTCAGCTGTGAGATGCCCCAGGCTGTTAACGTAGTATAAAGAGGGAGGAAGTCCACACATGGAGGTGGTGGAGTGGATTTAGCATTTTTTTTGTGTTTTGACACAAAAGTGAGAGCCATGAGACACACAGTATCACTTCTCTTATAGCCCTGAGTACACAGCTTCAATATGTAGTGAAAAGAAAAGCTTGGTAAGCTTACAGTGCCTAGTTACGGTTGCTAATCTGTGATTGGCGAGTTGCTGTTCAGAGGAAGGGCTTAGTGAAATTGCCAGTTTTGTTATTTAAGCACAAAATCAGCACATAGATGAGCAAAAACCATGTTTCTCCTCACCAGCAGAAAGGTTTATTCATTAGTTTATTACCGTATTGTCATATTGGTTAAGTGTATTTTGAGTTGAGTTGGCAGAGTTCAGACTAATCAAGTTCAACACTCATACTGGCTTACAACAGGTGATATAGGTAATAAAAAAGCAGAGGCCCTGGTTGTGACAAGTCTCTGTCTCCTTCCAGATGGACAGAACAAAAACTATGAAAGTGCTGACAGAGGTCAAACAAGATCTCCAGAGGGTGATAGCATTTTTTATCACCACTCTAAATAAAACTGCCTCAACACTGAGTGATTTTTCAGTTATGAGACTGAGCTCTTACCATCTACTGTCCATCCATTATGTTCACTGCTCTGTTTTGACCCTTGACAGACACCACCTCTGTCTTGACGCTATAGTTGTTTTCTTATCCATTTACAGTTTATCAGTTTGCTGATCAGGGTGCAAATCTATGGAATAACCTCTTGAGGCTCTTGAGAACGGCTGAACAAGACCATGAGCAGACATAATGTAATTTATCACAGACAATATATATATTGATTTTGATCTCTAACTTTCTGAGATTTCAGCGAATCAGTCGAGTACAGTAAATTCACCTTTTCACTGTACGTTGAACTTGTTGGCTTGCTCCTCAAAAGAAGTTTGTTTGTGCCAAAATCAAATCAGTGCATCTTGTGAACAACATAAAGGCATAAAAGTTATTTTCAAAAACGGGTTTTCAAGGTTTTTCAAGAATTCTGAGTCACAGAGGTCCTTTGGTGTAAAGTCAAGAATGTGACCAAAAAATAAAAAATAAAATAAATAAATAAATGGGGCTGATCAGTCAAGTAGTATTAAAGATTATGTCCGGACAAGCTGTAAGTCCAGGAATGCATGTGCTCACTCACCCACACATGGAAGCGATGACATTACGTGATTTATGACTGACAAATAAAATAATTAACCATATAGAATCACATCATTTTAATTGTGATATCACCATATTTAATGTATTGTTACATCCCAAATAGTGGATCTAAGCTCCACTCCAGTATCCCTGTATGGCTCTCTGGCTCTTGCATTATCCTATTTTCATACAAAATAACATTTATTACATTTATTACATTAATGAATTTCCCCTTGGGGATTAATAAAGTATTTCTATTCTATTTTCTATACAATTCTATTCTATTCTATTTCAGAGAATGGTCCAGATGTGTGTCTTGCAATGAATGTCTGGATTTCATTGTTATTCTGCACTAAATAGCTTCCTTTTAATTTTCAACTTTTCTTTCTTAAATCATTTTTTTTTCCATATCTGTTTGTCTCCATACTTTTCACTTTGGTTTTATGTAAATTTAAAGACTAGA
The DNA here is from genome assembly GCA_027495735.1 of Lutjanus campechanus. Taxonomy (NCBI): domain Eukaryota; kingdom Metazoa; phylum Chordata; class Actinopteri; order Lutjaniformes; family Lutjanidae; genus Lutjanus; species Lutjanus campechanus. Next base: position 29,831 of record JAJHUR010114411.1, on the reverse strand, counting down.
TTCACCATATTACTGTTAACAAATTTAATTTATTTAATTTATATTACCCTCCAAAACTAGCTCGCAGAGAAGGAAGCACGTTGCAGATAGACAGGTGGACCATGTCTCTCTGTGCCTGACAGAACCCCTGCAGATTGTCTTTGATTTAAGAGACTGACACACATGCTGCCATTGACCTGCTGCCAATCTCTCTGCCTCACCTGTGATTCAGGTCAGCTGGAACTGAATGCCTTCAGAGCCTTGCTTTCCTCTGTTCAAGCCTCACACTTTAGATTGTAATGGTGGGCCATATTTGAACGAGGCTTGAATCCTAATTTTTCACATAAATCAAAACTATTATTTCTCATAGATTTATGGTAGAAATAACAACTAGAAGGTAATAATTGATATTTTTGGCATGCAAACGAATTCTGTGGGGCTGTAAGGTCATACTATAGAGTTATTTGGTTATGAAATTAAGTTCTCTGTATCAATCAGTGCACATGAATGAATCATGATGTCTTTTATCTGGAAGTTTTGGCTGTGACTGTACCCCAGCTCAACAGGACACTTATAATTAATGCAATGCCTCTGCATCTGTCGTAACTTTTAAGTCTAGGTACATTGCAGCAACTTGCTCTGCTGGACTATTAAACATGCCAGGACTTTGCACTAAAGCTTCAACAAGCCTCGAGCACAGAACGAGCTGTCCAAGCAAATTTTTAAGATAAAAAAAAAAACATTGCTGGTTCTTTCAAGGAATTTCCAGCCCACTCCTTTAAGTTTGTTTAAGTTACACTAATTGGAGCTAAATAAGATCAAATCTTGTAATATTCATCGAATTCCAAAGGGAATATGGAAGAACAGGGATGGCAGCAGCAGAAATTTTTAAACTTTGCCATTCTCATGACCCAAATAGATTTTTTTAAAGTCTGTTCTCAGGAACCACACAACAAAGAAGAGTTTATTCAGTGTCGGGCAGATCCCCGCCAGGTAACTGTTGATGAAGCACCTACTGCAATGCCACCACAACCACCAGATGCATCCAGCTGAGATCTCGCCAACATTAAGATGACCTCACATACACTGTCCCTAGCTGAAACGAAGTTTCAGACAAGCAGGCCTTAGCAGCCAGTTTAGAAGAGCGAGAAGTCAGGTGTCAATGGTTGTACAAAACAGAGCAGTCAAAGAATAAAATTAATGCCAGTATGCTTTGGCCAAACAGTCAAGTTGCAGTTTGCATCCATGTCTGTCCAGACTCATATCATGTATGTAGTGGAGACTTTATTTATAATATATTTATAATATAGATTATTATAGAATCAAGCATATGAAATCTCGATTTATGGCCAAAAATGTTTTTAGTGAGGTCACAAAGACCTTGGCCTTGGACGTTTGATCGCCAAAATCTAATCACCTGATCTTTGAGTCCACGTGGACATTAGGACGAGGTTTGAAGAAATTCCCTCAGGGTGTTCTTGAGATATCACATTTAGAAGAATGAGATGATCTGAAAACATAAAGTCTCGGGATATAAAAACATAAAGGTATTCAAGGTTTTTCAAAACTTTCAAAGCACAGAAGTCCTTCAGAATACAGCCGAGAGTGAGCATGTAAAAATCAGGCTGATCGATCAAGCAGTGTTCAAGATTAACTGCAGACAAGCTGTTCTGAAAAGTGCAGGACATGAAAATGGGGCGATTATTTCCATGGGATAATACTGAAAATTCCACAGTAGGTTCTCCCTATCAGAATGGACAACGTTTGGATGCATGTCTATTTCAAGTCTATGCAGGGGGGGCTCGTTTCAGCCATCTTGTCACGGCCAAATCTTTATGCTGCTGGATTGGGCCTCTTTGCACACTGCAAACCACCCCGCTGATTTAAAACCCAGCAGCGACAAGGCCATTTTATCTCTTAATCTGTCTACCAACTGCTTGGGCCCAATGGATGACCACAGGCTCTCTAAGCAGCTGTCTACGCAGAAACTCTTCTCCACCACAACTTAGAAGCCACCTCACGCTCTCCGGACCATGATTGGTTGCTGAGGGGTACAGATAGCAAGCCAAGGGCTACAATTTGTGGCAAGGGGTAGAATTTGCCACTTGTAGTTGCTGATGTTGGCTGCTGATTTCCAAGTTAGGTCGAAATTGAGATTTTTTTTCCCTGGAGGTTAGTAGCAGACCTGATGCTACATTTCTTACTGGTCACTGCAATAGCATTGAAACTGAGCTCAGGAGTAGATCGTACCTGTCAACGTCAAACTGTGAGATACCTTCTCATGAAAAACAAATAAGGAAAAGTGTCCTGCTCTCCTGTGTTTTCTTTTCAGCTTTTGCTTTCTTCACCCGTCCCCTGTGCGCCCTGCTGTTCTCAGCTCTGATGCAGAACACCTGCAAGGTACGCTCATGCAACTTCTGAACCTCGGCAGACAGTGAAAATTACTGCTTTCTCTGCTGTGTGAGATTCACATTTCATTTCATTGGCTATGGCATACCAACAAAAGGAAATAAACTGTAGTCACGTGTAAAACTTGAGACGCTTCATTGTCAGCATCAGGGTGAATATGATAAGGTAATAGTCTTAATTCCTTAAAGTTCCCTGGAAAACAATTAAAAACTGTTGACTGATGCTTGTTGTGGTTTCAATGCATGAAACATAAACTCACTGTCCAGTTAATTATGTCCTCCATGTTCCCTGTTGCAGTATATTACAATATATGCAACATATATAACACAGTACAGCATGGGGCAGCATTCTTTCAGTTACAGTCCAATTCTGTGACTAAATATGGACATCTGCCGATAACAATACAATACCGATACCAGTACTCCTTTTTTCTTGATTGTTGTTGTTATTGGTAGTAGTAGTAGCAGCAGCAGCAGCAGTAGTAGTAGTAGTAGTAGTAGTAGTCAGGTTACATAAGGCTGAAACTGAAAAGGGTCAAAAGTACTTTGTCAGTTAATGGCGATGCATATTGAGTCAGTTTTTGTTTTTGTTTTTTACATCTGGAAAGTTTGTTTTGTTTGTGTAATGTAACTGTTGTAATGGCATCCTTCAACCATTGTGTAGGATTGTGGCTTGTAACATTGCTGAGAGATTTAAATGCTCCAAAATGCAAATGCAACTTTTTGTGAGTGTTTGTAATGTCTTTTTAATATGTATAAACCACCATGTTTGGTCATAACATGGTGGTTTATGGTGGGTGGCTGGTATTTGTCATTTTTGTGCTGGTTTATTGTTAAACCAAAGGTGAGGTGGTTTGTATAGTTCTTCATTGCAGCTGTATGAGCTTCATGTTGGAATGTGCTTCCATTGTGTTACTTACTAATGCAGGGCAGAGGTGAAAATCGCTATTGAATCTCCTCAATCCAAGCTTCTTATCATAGTATTTAAAATAGAAAACACATCATGTTGTGGACTTTGGATCAGATTGCAGACCTCAATATCAGGCAATGATGCCAATATTGGATCGTATCGGTCTTATCTCTAATCTTAAAATGAAGAAAAATGAATGAGGAGCAATGAATGTACACTTGAAACCGATGAAAGTGAGCTAGCCTGCTCTATTGTGCCAGCCTGAAAGCTTGGATGAGCGCTTGCAGATACAGTGCACGCTTCAGGAAGGGCAACATCCATGTGTCAGTGAGAACAAGTTAATGGAGAGAAGGAAAAAGTACTGTACTGCTGACTAACGGCTTCAAAGCTCCTTCTCCACATTGACCAGGGAAACCTGACTGAATACAGCAGTTAAAGTGTTGCGAGATTGTGTTGGTGGAGCAGAGTGCATTGCCTGGAGACATGTTGAAATGAGGAGATAACAGAGATATAAATGAAACACATTATTAAGACAATTACTGGGACACAAAGTGGAGAGGAAAGAGGATAAAAGCCGTGCAGCAAGAGTGTGTTGGTTTTCCTCAGCGGGCCGCTGCTGATATCCTCATTTAAAAAGCCAACAAATTGCTAATGTGCTAAGCTAATTAGCTGAATGTGTTGTTCTGAATGGCTACGTGAAGAGGGGTATCAGTAACAACAGAAACGAGGCCTGATGAGGGGAACTGATCATCCACATCACTGCTTCTTCGATCAGCAGGATATTGTATAAAGTGATTGGATCTTGAGTTAGAGAATTTTGCAAAGATTTTTTTTTCCTTTTATCTTGGTCTTCAGCTTTCAATATGGATCCACACACATTCAAAAGCTCTTTTAAAACTTTACAGCAACATGTTCAGGCTTACAAATACAATCCAAATGAATTATGAAAAAGCCCACTTCTGATATTGCTTCATGCTCTGAATGTAATTTGATATGAGGGACTTGCTGGGATCAGGGAGAACATTGGATAGATTGAAAACATGATGCCTTTGTGTCTGATGCTGCCCATTTATTGTTACAAGAGGTTATTAGTAACTAACGCTCAACGTCTGCTCTGATGTTGGTGCGTCAAAGTATGAGAGAAGCCAGGTAAGACAGCAAAGGTGAACAACATTCTGTACATTTCAGTTGGACTTTGTAATACCTTTTCATTTACAGTAGGTCAGCACTTGGGCGCTGACTCAGCACAGTGGAGCCTGCTGCCTGCCTCACCAGTGACTCATTTAGAATTAGATTATGTGACATGTAACATGTGAGTGACTCTTGTATCTTTTATGACGCTTAAAGGGCCAGTGTACACGGAATGTGAAAGTCCGTATCTACAGCCACTGTTTGGTTTGTCCATTTGGGGCTACTGTAGAAATTACAGCAGTTTAACATAGCGGTCTGCTCCCTCTGGCTTACTATAAGGTAATGAAAACACAGCCATTCTTATTTTCAGGTAATCATACACTAATGAAAATGTACTTAGAACAAATATTGGTGTATAAAATGGAATATAATATATCTAACAACGACAAACAGTCATTTTGAAGATATTACCCCGGTAGTGTAATGATAATTCAGTGTTTGTCTGTTCCTGGAAAACAATTAAAGACTGATGACTCATCCTGCACTTGGGGGGGCCCTAACTAAATTTGCATCCAATGAAATGCTTTCTCCTTTATGATGCCGCAAGAACATGGAAGGAGAATACATCCATTCACCACAGACTGGGTTTTTTTTTTTTAGGAGACAGGCATCGCTCTACCAAACCACAACTTTATAACTTTATGCAGTGATTTTAGTGAAACTGGATCATATTTTAAGGACAAAATATTGTCACATTTCCCCTCTTATGTCTTCTAGCTGCTCAGATTCAACTGTGAGTGATTTAATAACAGTTTCCTGATGGACAGATAGCTACTTTAGCAACAAATAAGCTGCTAAAGCTAACTATGACTGGTGGCAGATAGCTCCCATTAGCGGGCTCAGCAGCCCCCCAGTGAACACAGCTGGTCACCGGGATGAACGCAGCCTCGGACATGGACAGAGTTGCCTGATGGAAAGATAGCTCCACTTTTGCATAATGCCGCTAACCACAAACTGCCATTAACTCGGTTAGTCTTGACTCACCCCCGGGTTGACAGAAGTTCAACCTGGCAAGAAAACCACCTCAGTACTGGAGCCTGTTCCCGGTTGTCAAACTGACATCCGTTGGTCTCTTAGGCTGGCCTGTCTTCACTGGGAGCTCTCAGTCCGAGAAGAATTAGCCAATATGACCACTCTCTTTCCTACATCCATGTGCTGTCTTAGCTGTTTGTTTTCACTAGCCATTTCATGGAAACTTCAATTTCCATTTCATGGCTGTCCAGTGAAAACCACTTATCCCCAGTTTTAACTGAATTTTTTTCAATAAAATGGAGGAATGAGTCCAGCTTAAGACACTTCTCATTTCACTTCTCTCTTTTCTCATGAAAAGTTGACATTTTGGAGTTACCTGGTTTGCACAGGACAGCGACGATGCCAGTGTTGTGTCATAGAAATCTAAAGATGAGAAATTATGCAAGGTGCTCTGAAATGAACAAACACGAAAATGGAACTCTCTCAGAGATAGTGTTGTCATTCATAACTTGAAATATTAGCTTGCATTCCCCATTTGTTTGAGAACAGTATTTGTCCCAAATGTTATCTTGCTCTGTTTCAACAAGCTCTGTGAGCTCACCTGTGACACCCAGAAAAAAAGATTTTCTCAGAGGGTCCGAGGCAAGAGGCTGACAGTTGAGTGGAACTCTGGGAAACCACAAAATCAATGTGATTCTTTTCATGTTTGGGCTGGGATAAAAACTTCTATTTTATTATCTCCACCAGAGTGGAGAGAGCACAAGAATCTGAATGTGGGTCACTTGAGGTTGCCTCTGCAGTGAACTTTATCGGATTATCCTCATCCATTTCCTTTTTCTCTTAGGCCTCTTCAGATCGCTGTCTTGACAACCTACTTTCTCACGTAGATCTTGTATCTGATTATCAGATATAAGCTGGGAGGGGATCATGTAATCGCTGCCATGTGTGCATGAGTGCACAAGTGTGTGCATGTGTGTCTGCTGCTGATCTCCAATACTACTGGACCGATCAACAGAAATATTTTTTGTGCGCAGACATGACTGTGTGCTGAAGGACCTCTGTGAGTCAAATTTTTTTTGTCTTTGGCCAGAGGCATTCTTTTTCAGGTCACCCCATTCTTGTGAACATCATATCTCAAGAACACCGTGCAGGAATTTCTTCAAACTTGGCACAAATGTTAACTGTGAAATAAAGATATACTGATTAAATTTTGCCGATCAAAGGTCAAATGTCAGGGTCATAGTGACCTCACTCAACACATTTTGCCATAACTCAAGAATTCTGTCGCTAATTATGACAAATTTATACACAAATGTCTTAACAGGATAAAATGAGGCGAGGTGATGACATTTCATGTCCAAAAGGTCAAAGGTCAACTTTACTGTAACATGATAATGTTCAGCTCTCTATTAGTCCTCTGTATTCATCTGTAAACATAGTCTCTAAGTGAAGACAACATGTTGCTCACTGGAAATTAATCACTCAAAATCAAACATGTATAGTGATTACTTTCATTTTGCAGTTGCAAGTTAAATTCCTTCAAAGTCTTGACTACCTACATTATATGTGTCTGGACAGACAGGATGTAAACTGTAACTTGATCGTTTGGTGGAGACATACAACTGTGAGGCTTCTTGTCTCAGCTAGAAACAATGTATGTGGAGGTCATGTTAATGTTGGCGGAACTTTGCAAATCTCCGCTGGTTGCATCTCACAGTTGTGGCGGCATTGCAGTAGGTGCTTCACCATCCGCTGCCCGGCAGGGATCTGCATTGAACACACTGAGAAATGTGAGGCCTGGAAGCTTGTAATGAAACATATTTTATTATTGCAGGAGGAGAGGCTGCATTCATTCTTGTCCCCCCTGACTAATCCACTGTCTATTGTTGCTAAGAAAACAGACATTTGTGCCCTCATTGGTTGCTGTAATGGTAGACCACATCTGCAAATGTGATGTTTGATATCATCCGTATTTGAATGACAGTCATAAAGCCTCCATAAGCCTGATTGCTGCACCACTTTAAGTTTCTCTTGGTTATTAAAACACAGATGTGCCATGCCTGAAAGTAGTACGGAGCAGGTTGCTTCTTATCACAAATGACATGCTTTTATTTCCATTTGTTTTTCAGTACTTCAGAACATGTCCTCATCTACACTGAATGAAGACAGTCTCAGTGAGGATGAAGTCTAGGAGCCACAGATGTCACCACAGGGACATTTCTTTTTTTTCAAACATACACGGTGACTCAAAAAATGAATGGATTAATGACAGTTCTGTAGTTCACAGTTATTTTATGAATAAAAATTAATATTTTTCTTGTTAACTGACAGTATGAATTGTTTGTATTTCATTTTGGAACAAAACTCTTCATGTATTCAGTGTCTGCTCTGGGAGTAGAAGGAGGATATCCACATGAAGGGCTGCTAAATTCTGAGCCATAAGAGTGTAAGGAGCAAGACATCATTAGGATGTCAGAGGCATTAGAATACGTCCTAAATTCAGAAAAAGAAACATGAAAAAACCCCTCTGGATTATGCTTTTAAAAGTCTTCAAGCTAGCAGATTTCCTCTTTGCACTTGCCAAATCATCCTACTCACTATGACACACAAATTATCTCAATTTGTATGTAACGTAGACTTTTACCCTGCAGCTATAGAATCAGTGAAGGCTGTAATATTTTACAACTGAAACAACTTGAGTACAATTTAACACACTGGCAGTGTTGTGGAGCAGTGTTGTAACTCAGAGATTTGGTCAGCTACATCTTTAATTGACCTTTCACTAAGCCCCACCCCCGTACCACATGTTGCTACGCCTTCCCAGGTTTCTATTCTCGCATGGCTCATGTGTAACTTTACACTCACAGATGATCAGTTGATTTTAGACGGTGGTAGCTAGAGGCCGACTTCTCATTTCTTTGCAGTGATCAGTGATTGAGATGGTTGAGATGACAACTGTCACTTGCAGATTTTATTAGCTCTAGCAAGTTAGATGTGTGAAGGTAACAGTGTGTAGAAAATATGCCGCCATGTGATGCTACTAAACAAAATGAACCATAACCACACAAACAAAAGTAATTCTTATGGTGAATGGTAAGGAGTGTATAGAGTTAGAAATGAAACAGGATGAGTGTATGTGGTTCTGGAACACAGATAAATGAAATACTTAGTACAGTCTAGGTATATGCAGTGTGCATAACACACACAATATATTTTTTATCACCCTACAGGTATAGAGTGCAGCAAATATACATCCTGAAGTACTATATAGACATATAATCTTATAATAGATGCCTAACCTAACCTAAATACAACCAGAAATAAAATATTTGCCAAGACCATATTTCAAAATAGCTCAAATTTAAAAGTAGGGCTGACCGTTAAATCAGTACACCAGCAAATAAATTTGAAGTCTAAGAATTTAAGCCAGCTCTAGCTATAGGCCTATAGGTAAAACCAACTGTATACCATTCTCGTACTGCATATAAATCCAAACATCTGGCATTAGCATTAGAACTCTGAGTGGCAAGGTGAATAAAGCATAATGAAGCACAGTAACTACTTGAGATAAACATATAATAATGCACAAAATTACATACTGCAGCTTTAAAACATACTCCAACAGCAAAGTCACTCAGTAAATCCGGCATTACAGTGTATATACTGTAGCCTACACACGATAACAATGGTAAATTTTCCCACAGCTATGGAGTACCAGCCAGCAGCTAGCCTCGCAACAGGTTAGCTCATGTGGCTTGTTTACTCAGGTCATTAACTTCATTACTTCACAATGCACGATACAAATAGCCTCCTGAGCATGTCTACGCATCCAGCTAACACTCACATGAACAACAACTCTTATTGTACGGAACATACAGCGCTCATACCGCTCCAGAGCCAACCTAAACATGAAACAGCAGTTTAAGATTACTGCGCAATGAAAAGCAGCAATCTGCAAGTGGCTCTCTTCCAGAAACAAAAGGGATCCCAATAGAGATATCTACAAGAGGCAAAGCAACTAATGTAAGAGCAACAAATTGGATGGCTAATTTGGAGAACAAACAATGCAGTCTCTGCTAACATACCTGTGAAAATAGTGGAGCAGGGTGAACAGGAAGCGAGGCAACCAGGAAGTGGACATGCCTTCAGCATCAAAGAGTCAGAGGACGTTGAGATGCAACCTGCCTGCCTTTATAGAGTGCCCTCCTACAGCGACTGGCTGAGTAGCTAGAGGAGCAAGACAGTGCAAACCCACATACATACAAACAGAAATGCAACATACATCATTCTGCAACACTAAAGCACAAAAACTATTTGGGTAGATAGATCACACATATAAATCTTTGAATAACAGATTAACGCTAACACTAAGCCCCTACTGCCCGCTTTTATTCATACACCACATGCTATAACACAAAAAGACTGAGACAAAAGCTCCATGTTCATGCAAAAAAAAGCCAGCACCAGATCATGATCCATATAGTGAACATGGAAATGAAAGACGGTATTGTCTTTGTATTGCAGTGTAAATCCTAGTCTTAATCCTAGTATTATGTGTTTGTTGCTTACATGAGACAAGCAAGATGTTTAAACTTCAGAAGAGAAAAGGCTTTTAGGATGAGAATCAATTTATGCGTTTGGTGTCTCAGATAACAAGTTTGGCTGGAGTCGCACAACAAAGTCGCTCCTGAACAGATTTTACTACTGTAGCTAGTTAGCCAGACAAGCTAATGTTGCATCTCACGTTATGCCATTTAATCCATTTCTTATGCTTTTGTGTATTTGGTTTTGTAGAGGGTAAACCTCTTTTGACAGAGCATGGCTGCTACGGCTCCATGTACGCTGCTTCAAACACGCAGAGAAATCAAAAGCTCGATAGCTCTCCTGTGCCCAGTTATGGCTGTTCAGCTATGACTGGACAATCACTGCTTGTGGATGGGTTTGGTGAAAAGTCTCTCAGTTCTATTTGACAACTGTGTCAGCTACTCTCTCCAACGTGCAGAGAAATGCAAAGCTTGACAGGCTTGCGTTGCCTAGTTACGTTTGCATATAGAATGAAAGAAACCCCACAGTATCACTTTATTCTAAGGCGCCTGTAATAAGTGTTACTTAATAGGTAATAAGACCCTTATAAGCTGTTTATTAACATTTGCATGTGCTAATAAGACTATGTATGTTAATAATAGCATTATTGTTAGATTGTAAGACATTTATATGCACTTACAAGACACTTGTTGACAGTTTTCAGACATATTAAGACATGTTAATAAACGTCTTATAAATGTTTATACTTTAATAGCATTACAAACACATTATTGAGTTGAACTTGTCTATAATGTCATTGTTAAAACTTTATTAAGATTTCTACATTCTTTATAATGCAAGCACCTTATTACCTATTAACTACCGCTTATTACAAGCACCTTAATACAAAGCGTTACCTCCACCAGTCCGCTTTTGTTTGGACTTTATTCCATCACAGAAAGCCTCCTTTGTGGTTTTACAATAACAGATGACAGCCTGAAGGACAGATATTTATATTTCTCTAAGATTCAAGCTTCACTGCTCTCGTAAATTTAGAAGTCTATAAATGTCTTTCTTGACACAGCTTCAATGACTAAGACACATTTCCTGTACATTAGTTTGAAGCAAACATCAACTATCAAAGGCCTCATACAGCTGTTTTGAGGTTTGGCATCTAAAGATTCATAATTTATTTATTATCTATTTATTATTAAACCATGAAAACCATTTCTAGTAAGGCCATGGAGAAAGAAGGTATGAGAGAAACACACACACTTAAAAAAAACAACTTTTTTTTTGTTGTTTTCTAGTTTAATAAATGAGCCAGCAATTTTTTGCTACCTTAGGCATTCACGCATAATATTACTGAGCTATTGTTCCTGAGTAGGAGAACATAATGGATAGACTTCACACACTGGATTAAAGCTCCCAAAACTTTATTGAACTTAAAAAAGTCCTCGTTCCAGCATGCACCAAAGTAGTTTAAGTTTATTGTATAGCATGTATAACTTTTGCAAACACGCTTTAAGAATGCAGAGGCCCCTGGGCACAGAATCTTGGAGCTTGGAGAAAACAACCAATGTCTACTACTTTTCATTGTATAAACACAACACCTTAAGGACAAAAATACTTTAAATTAGGATAGTTCATAATGTGTCAATAATATGAGAGGAAGAGTTCTCCTCAAAAACTCCTCCACTCCGACTCTATACTTGATAGAGTTCAAGTGCTGTTGAGTCATCCTTGTTCTCGGTTCATTTTTAATCCTCACTGTGTGGGAAAACGAGCGCTCCCCTTCACAGTTTGTCACCGGCGAACCCGGCCCCTGGCATCTGCTTTGGTGTCAGGCTGGGCCTCTGTACTGATGTAGGAATCAAGAGGAGATGGGGGTTGGGGAAGATTAACAGGTTGCAGAACTGTGCTTTTCTGCCTCAGTGTCACGCTGACGCTCAGGCTGGATGCTGGTCTGGTTCAAATCGAAGTGGGACAGCTGAACCAGTAGTGGCTGCTGGGCTAAGCTCTCTGCTAGCGAGCCAGTTTTTGAAAAAGTCGAGATAGATGTCTCTTCGAAGTAACCATGTTTGTTAAGCCTCTTTTACATTGTACTGCAGAAGTGTTTGTATTTAGTCAAGCAGCTGAAGGGTGCATAGACATTTTACTTCTTATAAATTCGTCACAATAAAAGCCCCTTGTTGTTATGTTATCTAAAAGCTTTTATCGTGAAGCAGCACAATCAGGAAATGTTGCGTTTTCATCAGTAGTAACTTAACAGAACTCCTCTGCAGTTAAAAGCAAACATGAGAGAGGAAAGAAAGTAAACTTCATTTATTTGGAAGCTACAAAAGTACTGAGAGCTGAACACACAGAGACTTTTAAAACTTCTTTCTCTCTGCTCTCCTGCACACAGGAGCTGAGTCTGGGCTCTCCAGCGCACAGTGAAAAAAACAGAAAGGCAAACGGTTTACTGGCAACAGGAAAAGGGTCAGTTGCTTATTTATTTATTTATTTATTTATTTATTTAAAAAACCTGCATATATGTGCTTTTTTGGGGCACTTGTACTTTTATAAGTAGATTTGCAAGTCTGTACTTTTACTTGTACTTAAGTGTCCATTTCACCATGTAATCTAATTAGTTGCTTTTAAAATCATAGTTGAGTTCTGAGTACAATTTGAATTAATATCCAAACCTTTCATCTGCATTTTTGTAGCCCATCAGGTGATCTGATCACAAACGAGCCAATGAAAACAAAAACATACAGATGAAAAACAAAACAAACTGGTGCAGTAAGCACACATTTTGAGTAAGGATGTTAATGTATCAAATTATGTATTTGTTGATATTTAATCAATAGTAGCAATTGCATGGAAGTAACTGCACCTCACTTGGCATTCTTTTGTCTGGCAGAGCCATTTGTTGAATAAGGAAACTTAAACTTTGACTTAAAATGAGAAAAAAATGACCAAAAAAAAAAAAACTGAAGAAAAAATTAGGAAGAAAATTTGCTTTGTACCTATAAATTATTGTTAACATTTTCAACTATTGGTTCAGGAAAACTTAAAAAATTTACAACCCTAGTTTGTCTTTTTGGAAGCTTTATTACGTGCCGTTTTGTTTTGTATTTACAGTTTATTATGTCATTATATTGGCTACATGTATTCATTAGTAATTTAATTTTAATCACTACTGCCTAGAGAACTGCATCTTTTGTCATTAAATATAACCATTTCCATTACAGATACGAGCATTCACATCCCAACTGTGATCCCACTGGTTTATACTTTTGAACAATACATTATTCCCAGTCTGTAACAATATATCAAAAGCAAACTTTTCCCCAGATGCCATTTCGAATGTGACTTAAAACAAAGCTGCGTCAGCTCACTGATATATGGGCAGGAGAGGTGGAACCGTGAGGGAAAGTAAAGGCTCTATTCTTTAATCCAGAAGTCCGTGAAAAAGAAAGATATCTTAATGTCAGATGAAAGGAGGGATACTGTCAAGATAACCATACGCAGGCTTCCACTCTGTGGGCTGAGTAAAGTGCAAATCATAAAAAAACATCCACATGGGTAATGTGAGCATGGTAAGACCTGAGACAGTTCAGCATGTTTTACCTCACTGTGTCAAATATAACAAGGAAAATGAGAAATTATTTAAACAGCCCTCAGACTCTCTTAGCTTTGCTCGGCATGAACAAGGAACATCAGCTAATGGAAAGGAAACTCACCCAGTTTTCATGCTAAAGAGCGTGTTTTGTTTTTTTTTCTTTGGTGATGGATTTGGTTTATGGCTTGCCAGCGTCTGACAGCTAGAAAATACACAATGTACTTTTGCAAATGTATCACACGCACAGACCCAAATTTGACAGAATGATAATAACCCAAGATTCACAAGCTTTTTTACAGAGAATGCAACCACATATGGTATTTATTTGGGACATGAAATTTGCGCAGTTGCCAAAGAGATGGCTTAGTTTCCTGCTCAGAAGCAACTTTAAAAAAAACATATTTAGTTAAAGTCTTGTTACAGAAAATAAAATGATAATAAAAACTCACTATAAGGACACTTTTAAGGGTTCTTCACCACATTTTTGTCCACTAGAAGGGCACTTCGGAGGGCACTTTACCACGTTTAGCCCGCACCTTGACTCCATCAGTGCATCTCTGATGGACATAGACAATATTGATACTCTATAAGTGATCACATATGCACATTCAGAGGAGGCAAAACTCCTGCCACAGTCCTTTGACTATATATAAATTTAATTATTCATTTACATTCATGCACTCGAGAGACCCATACATTTCCACAAATTTTCTTACCAAGAGCTTTTCAATGAAACAGGGCTGTAATTCCCTGTTTTAGGGCAACTCATTTACTTCTGGTTTCCTCCATTAGTGGCTGAAAATATGGTGCACTTCATTTGCTTGTAAAGATCAGGCAAATGTACTATAAACACTAACTTGATGGAAAATTTAAAGGGCTTAAACACACGTGGTAGTTAAAAGCACTCTGCTTTTACTATTTCTTCACACACTCTCGTATAGAGCCTTTAATTTTAGCCAGATAAGTTTACATCTATATTTAATTCCCGTGCACGCCAGAGTTGTAATGTCATGGGTCCACTTGTGATTCCAGTTCAAATGATGTTTTGTCACTTCAGAATGTTTTATGGAGCTCAGACTTCTAGTCTCTGTACTGACTCTTTCCACAGTCTTTTCCCTTACTTAATCAGCCCCTTTCCCCCAGTCTTTTTCTACCATTTTCACCCTCTCTCTCTTTCACTCCTTCTGTTTGCTCTTGCTCATTTAAATGTCACACTTTCGGTTAAAGTCGGATCATTTTCCCTGCCGTAGGGGGTTAGAGGGAGTAGAGGAGGAAGAGGCAGACGGGCATAAAGAAGAAGGCGAGGCAGAGTGTAGCGGGTGCAAATGTAGGAGTTCACACCTAAATTAGAGAGGAACACAGAGCGGGGAACTAGCGAGGCAGAGATTTGATGCCGTAAGTGAGCGATATTACAGAGAAAGTCATGACTCATGTAAGGAACCTCGCAGTCTTCCCTTATCTCTTCGCAGACAAGGTTAAAGCTGAACCTGACAAACACAGCAAAGAAGGATAGAGGTTCAGGCATGGTATAGCATAGTCCAACATATTAGTGACAGTGATATTTGACAGCTTTATTAAATGTACATGTGATAGGTCTTGAAGCATGGAGCGCAGTGATGGCAGGAGCTTAACCAGGCATTATTTTTCTATTCCAAGCATACACCTGCATCTCTAAATTTAGCTCTACACTTTAATATGAAATTTTAATGATCCCTGAGGGGAAATTGGGTCATTGCAGCAGCAACAAAATAAAATATATAGTGCCGCCTATAAGAGTACTAGAAATGCAACATACCGTCTGTACCCTTCAGGATGAAGTTGAAATGGAACTAAGGGTTGGGTGCAGGGAGCATTTTCTTCCAAAGCACCAAAATGAGAAATTCATGAGGCCTTGGATATCATTAATTAGACAGATCATGCCACTGCTCTATATTTATATTTGAATGGGCTAAAATCTTCCTCTGGAGTTCATCAATTGAAGGGACAGTCAACATTTTGGGAAATATGCTTATTCGCATTCTTTCCAAGAGTGAGATGAAAAGGTCAAGAAGCTACCACTGCCTGTCCATTAAACCTGCATTGATTTTTTTGGTGTCTAAGGGCCAGCACAGAACACTGTGATAAGGAATGTTGACATATTACCATCTTACTGTATAAAGGTATGGAGTAAAAGTGAAAAAGTTAAAGTTGTAGCACCTTCATGCTACACCCATATGGGAGAATGTAAACAGCAGCAACAAGATGATAACATGGTCGACATCTGTACATAAAAGGTTTGACACTTGCCAACTTCGACATACAACAAACAACATTGGCCTTCATTTTAAGTCGTGATTTTGGCCTTCAAATAATATAGGTCGGATATTTGCTCCCCATACCAGCTTTAGTTTGGTCTTCACCAACTCCTGAGGGAAATATCTGTCTCTTTAGCTGTAGGTTGCTTCTCTGTCTTCATTAGCTAGTCGCTAACTTTGGCTGCACTTTCAAGGTGTGTGGATAGGAAAAGAGGAAAAGAGGTCAAAACTTGTGCTTTTAAAGGGAGGGATGCTGGGGGGCTAGCAGGGTTGGGAAGTTGGCAAAACTGATGCTCTTATTTGTGTGTGTTTGTGTGTGTTTAATGATTATAAAAAACATGCACTTGTCTTTTTCTCGCCCAGCACCCACGTAGTGCAGGTAGCAAATGTACTTGCGCCCATCTGTGCACCCATGGGCGTGTTGGTCTTAAAATGAAGTGTGGTCAAAAACCAACAAAAACCCGGTCTTAAGTCAATGCCACAGTATTTTCCTACAATTTAAAGGGCATTTTATACAGATAGTAAGATGCACCTACATAAACCTGTTGACAACAAGTGTATGGGCTCTTTCTAGGACACTTCAGTTAATTTGTGGGGCAGAAGAATTAACATCCTGATTAATAGCGGATGTGTTGCTGGTGGGTCCCCATTAAGAGAGACACTGCGCACAAGTCACACCTGTTGAACTTCACTAAGTTATATTACTGTGCAGGGGTGGGGGGCACAGTGGTACAGTGGCTAAAAATGTCCCCTCACAGCAAGAAGGTTCTGAGTTCAAATCTCTCTCTGGGGGGCTGGGAAGTGTATAGCTGGGTCAGGGCCCCGGTTATGGACAATGTATGATGATGAATCTGTGCACGTGGAAAGCTTTAAAATGACTGAAAGCAGTCTCTAATCATTCATTGATCTTTTTAATAATGGCCAGCAGCAATAACCTTTCATTTTTCATTAGTGATTAGAGAGGCTGCTTTCAGTCCAACAGCATCAATACTTGAGCAGCAAAACTAAAAACGGTGGTTATAAACTTGACAGAACAGAGGAAATTCTCCAGAGGAAATATTTATTCAGACAGCTCTGTTGGAAGTCAGAATTTGTACAGCTGCTGTGCCTTGTGTGTAAATGCGCACAGGGTCTATTTAATGTTCAGTTAGAATGTTAAAATAGAAAGGATGTTAATTTGTATGACCTGACTTGCCCAATCTGCAGATTGACCACAGTGCCTGTGGTTTTAACCGCAGTCCACACATCACGACAAGTCAAAACCTGTTCTCATCAACCATACCTGGAAGCTAAAGCTACAGTTGGAGATGCAACACAAATGTAAGAAATAGCTCCAAATGACAAATTTTACATTTCTGCTAATTTCATTTTACATTTTGTTCTTTGGAGCCATTAATAGGCATTTAGTCCACGGTTTGTAGTTGCGGGAGATTGGTGTTGTTCATACTGAATGAACAGTTTCACATCATCGGCATAACATATGTGAATTCTGTTCTAGCGTAAGTAGATTTGCATGAACTAGGGCCAGTAACAGATGTCAGTGCTCTCTGTCACTTTTTCTTTCTGTGCGTGCGTGTGTGTGTATGTGTCCGTGTGTAAGCACTCAAAAGCTGCATGCTGCTTTTCCCTGGCTCCTGATGGCACTCAGCCTGGCATGCCTGGGTAAGCACTGGATTGCTTGGCTGTATGCCTGTGTCTGTAAGCATGTGTGTGCGTGTATATGTGTGTGTCAGAGAGTGTGTCTGATGACAGAGAGAAAAGTAGAGCAATACCATCATAAGATGCTGAGTGAATATTCCTCCCATCTCTATCCCTCTTCCTCTCTGCCTGTGTGTCTTTCATTGTGTCTGTTTGCTTACTTGTCTGTGTATCTGCCTTTTCATTTCAAAGTTTGCTCGCCTCTCTGTTTGTTTGTGTCTCTGCCCACCCGGAGGCCTGCATATTTGCACACCTCTGAGCCTGTCTGCCAAACCTATCTGTCTCTCTGACTGTTCACACGTTCTGCATTCCTGTCTCTTTTCTCTCATTTCGTCCAATTTCCTGTCCGTCTGTTTATTTGCCAGTCTGAATACGGCATGAATGCTTTTTGTCTACCTGTCTACTTCTCTGACCTTTGCATCTGTCCATCCATTCATATGCATGACTACTGTCTTTGTCCTTTAGTTTGGGTCTTTTTCTGCCTGTGCAGTCATTCTCCGTCAATATGCACGGGGAGAATGATCTGGGTTCGGTCATAACAGAGGATCAGTGGGGAAATTCCTTGAAGAAAGTACATACAGTATCAGTATGTATTAGGCATGAGCTATTACCATTCAAAGTACTACATCGTCTTCATTATTGCAAAGTAAAACTTGGCACATATGTTCTGGCTGTGTCCTAAAAAACTTAATTAGTGGAAATCTATTTTCCAGACTCTATTTGATGTTGTTGAACAGATAGAACCGGATCCGTTGAGTGCCATAGGTAGTCCTCTTAATTTTGCTAACCACCACACTGTTGCAGCCTTTATAATGTTATTAGCACGCAGATTGGTTCTCCTTAACTCGAAAACCCCACAGCCTTCCACTTATATTTTATGGTTAAGAGGAGTCATACAGCACTTGAAACTAGAGAAACTCAGAGGAACACTTTGTGGCTCTGCTAATAAATTTGAGAAAATGTGGTGTCCCTCCAGCTGAATCTATGCTTTAAACCCCCTCTCATGCAACTCCTGAGTCATATAATCATTTTCATTAGTATTATTTTATTATTTCAATTTATTGATATATTTATTTATTTTTTGATTTACCATATCAATGAATCATCTCATACTGAATTCTTACATAACTTGATCGTCCCTTCATTCTTGCATGTGTTTGTTTTTTATCCTTTGTCTTTTGTCCTTTCCTTCTTCTTCAATTAGTAAAATTTTAAAATGTCATTTGCATTGTACTTATATGCATAACTTATTTTTCTCAAGACCAATAAACACAATCTTTTTTTTTAAGTTCATGATCATAATAAAATCAAACATTTAATATTATCAGGACAGGAATCAGTAAACTGGGTAGTTGCTTTGGTAACGGCTGAACAAACTCCTCAAATATCATCACACACGGTAGTTTGCCTTTTACTCCCTCTGTCTTCTCCCACTAAAATTGTGCAGCTTACCAACGTAGGCTAGTAACGAGTTGAGGTGACAAAATCCAAAATGTAAAATTTAGTACTTTATTTTATCTGTATGAATTATATTGAGGCCGAATTAACAAAAAGACTGTCAATGTACAACCCTTTTTATCTTGTGTTTCTAGAGTTATGTGTTTTTATGAACATGTAGGAAATTGTTAATATGTCATATTTCTTAAATGGAGTTTGGCATAATGTTTTCCTCGGAGACTGCAGGGATCTTTAGTTAACTCAAACAGGTAATATGTATATTTATATTTCATATTTTTTGTCACCATTGCAGAGAATTTTTTCCCCTGCGATACCTCCCTTTGCCTGGTACTAATCTTGCTCCCTGACTTTTAACTATAACTATGCAGACAGGTGTTGGCAATCAGAGCAGAGGTATTAGTTTATACATTTAGCAGTGAAGTTGTCTTGTGGCAGTAAATGTACAGCACAGCAGAAAAAGTTGCTGGGTAAAGTGGAGAGAGCACACTCTGCTCCACCTAGGTTATAAAATGTTGCTGAAATATATTTTAAGTGGCTTTTTACTGGGCACCAACCTCGCCTATATGTGCATATTGCTGCAAAAATAGACTTGAGGTCTAAATAAATGCTTCAGGTCACGTTAATGCCCGTCAGACCCAGCTGGGATGCAACTCGCACTGAGCTGCTGCAGACAGCTGCATAGATTAAAGTGAGAGCATTTCTGATGTGTGAAACGTGCAAGTGAAAAACACATCTCAGTTGCTTGTGGTCAAAACGGGAGGTAAGTCCCTCAGCTATGTACCTAAAATGTAAAACTGTAAATTTAAAAATGTCTTTCTGCCACTTTCATGTGTCTCTGTCAGCCGGTGCCCTTTATGTTCTATTGTCCATGTCTATTATGTGTCTGTATCTGCTTGTAACTGTCTTCCTCTCAGTCTGACTACTTGTCTGCTTTTAACTTTGTTGATCCTGGTTATCCTGTCAATTTCCTTGTCAGTGTCTGCACAGCTTGATTTTTGTGTCTGTTCCTCTGTCTTCACTTCATCAGTAACCACTTTCATCTCTCCTTCCCCCTCTTCCTGTACCCTCGCCTGCCGTCTCTCCTCCGCCTCTCTCGCTCATTCTCTCAGCTCAGCTGTTATATGGAATATCATGCCTCCTTCTCAGTCAGGATCATTTTCTCAGCACGGCGGCGGAGGCGAGAGGGAAGGACAAAGGTGGAGAAGAGCAGCTGCTAATCAGCGAGCATGGGAGGGAAGGATGATAGGAGGACAGGAGCGGGAGAAGAGCGGCTTCTTAACTTTGGAAGTTTCACCTGAATTTTACAGGGAGGAAAGGATTGGGGAGAGACAGGGAGGGCCAGGGAGGAATGAGAGACACAGAAAGGGGAGACTAAGTGGATTAGAATAAAGGACAGAAGGGAAGAGCAGAAGAGAGAAACATCAAAGCTGTTGAGGGAAAATGGTGTCTGGCATAGGAGAAGGAGAGAGAGGAAAGGCTAAAAGGCTAAAAAAGAACTGAGAGTACTATTACTTATCAAAAAGCTGACAGCGGGCTTAAGTTAGCTGCCTGAGAGTCCTACCTTGAGATCTGAACCTACCGTCAGTCCCTGCGGTCTATCTAAAAATTGAATCAGAATAGGTCCTGCGTTCACTTGGGCCTTCAATGATAAGCATGTGCTGGAGTTTCATCATTCATCTGAATTTGAGAAACCGTGCTCACACAAAGCTCAATACCTGCAGATCATGTACGTGTCATGAATAACATTCCACAATCTTTTTTCTTTTTTTTTCTTTTTTTTTTGAGTGTGCTGGAACAATTTCACATTACGCCTTGAATGCCCTCTATTAGTCACTGCCAAAGACAGGAGTTAAGAAAGAGCGTCTGGCATAACAATCGCTTAGAAATATAATAGACCACAAGGGTGTGCACTGGCGAATGCGTGGAAGAATTCTCTCACAAGCCAGTAAGACTTTGGCACTGCTGCTAAAAAGTTTATTTAAAGCTGGCAACTTGGCTTGTACCAACTGGTGGACTCATGGGGGAGGCAACGAGGGGCAATGTCCAAGACAATGTGATGAACAAAACATGATAAAGTGCCCTCTAGAGTGGCCTAATGTCCAAACCCCCTTTTCCATTGGATGAAAAACCCACTAACAACCACAAACATCTGGCTTTTGTCTTCAACAAGAAAGGGTACAATCAGCATCCATTCCTGGGTCAAATGACTCAGCAGTAGTCATGAGTATTTTTTCCTCCAGGTCCGATCATCATTGATGTAAATGTGACACCTGGGCGAACACGCTAATTTTTGTACAGTTTTGGCAGTGGCAATAAAGGCTTGTCACCTAAAATCTGTGACTCTTTTGCCCCTTTTACATAGATGTGCTGCTTGGCAGGTGAGTATTTACTGATAACTTGTTGGCCGTTAGTCGAGCTGCCACAAAACAGTAGAAAAGCAAATTTTTTCCTATAAATTCTTCACAGTAAAGGTCCCCTGGTTTTGTTATTTTAAAGCTTTTATTAAGAAGCAGCAAAATTAGGAAATGTAGGAACCTAACACTACTCCTAACACTACTAAGAAAATACATAACAATAAAATAAAGCAGATACCTGAAAGTACAAACGACAACTCAGGAGAGAAATTAAACTTCAAACCACAAATTTCAGTTAAAAGCTTTTTTTAAAAAAGCTTTTAATGGCTTTCCCTGCTCAGATGTGTTGAGTTTTGGCTTTCCAGCATCTGCTTGTAATGGAAAATGGTCAATCACCTATATTTAGCAAATTTACAAACAAACAAAAAAAGAAAAAGAAAATGCATAGGCCTATATGCACTAATTTTGGTATAAAAATGGTACAAGACAACATGTACTGTAAGGTGCCCTTCCACTGGACAAAACAACGACCAAGTGCATCATGACTCGCGTACACTTGGTGTCCTTTGTATTTTTTGTCCCCTGCCTGTCAGACAGCCTGAGTTCACCACTGTCTATACGGTTTTGTAGACCAAAATTCCTGATTTCTCAGGAACACACAAAAAAATGTAGCTTTTTCAAGCTTTTCATCAAAAAAACCTATGAAAGAAATAGTTGCACCAAACGTCAACTATATCATAAAGAAGTATATAAGCTGTGACAGCCGTACACAAATCTGTGTGTTGCTCTTCACTAGAGTGCCTGCTTGGGTTAAAGATGAGACATAGATGTGGTAGCTATGATGACCTGGAGCAGATCCTGCACAAAAGAGTGATTTCTTCTCCTGGTGGATATGCTGAACCTCCACTGATGGATTTCTCCACCCTCAAGCTGGCAGACTGCATGTAGGAATGTGCAGAGGTGGAGGATATAGTGAGTTTTCTTTATGTCGCCCTGTAGATTTGAATGTATTCATAGCATTATGTCACCTGTGTGCCTTGAGCTTCGTGATTAGTCTAAAATCCCGGAATGCAAAATTTTGTCAAGCCTGTACGACACAAAGTATTTCAGACGTGCTTGGTTTCATTTCATCCGTCATTTGAACTGTAATTCACCTCTTAATGTATAAGAGGATAAACCCATGTTTATCCACCTAAAATTAGAGAGAAAAAATAGAATGATATATCATGTATATATAGAAAATGCAATTCCAAAGCAAAATTAATTAACATTTAAATTACATTAATCCGCTTCACAGAATGTACTTGTGAAACAGCCTAAGGGCCCGTGTCCATGTAGGGTTTTTTCTGGCAAAAACCTGCTGGCAGGGCGCCGAAGAGGGCTGAGATT
Source organism: Lutjanus campechanus (assembly GCA_027495735.1). Classification (NCBI taxonomy): domain Eukaryota; kingdom Metazoa; phylum Chordata; class Actinopteri; order Lutjaniformes; family Lutjanidae; genus Lutjanus; species Lutjanus campechanus. The sequence goes on along the minus strand of JAJHUR010114411.1, from coordinate 7,047 downwards.
AAGCATATGGATTTGACATTACCTATGAAGCAAACTTAATACTTTATTAGCAGAGGGTTGACTACACAGCTAACAACAAGTTAACAGTGCATAGGAAGATAAAAGCAACACTCACCAGCAACATTCAGTGTCCGACTAATCTGCTCCCACAAACGTGCTTTTCTGCCTCTGTTATCGTAGTTTCTATCTAACACGGACAGAACAAGCTTTCCCTCCATTTTCTTGGTTGCAAAGGGTGATAAATCCCAATCTAATATATGGATTGGGTGCCTGATACAAAGGAACAGTGATGACACCAGTGCCTTTCTAAAAAGTTCAGAAATGTTCAACTAGAAGTACTGGGCACGCAAAAAGGTGGAATGCACACTGGGCACACTGCCTTCTTTCTGAGCAGGTGCCTGCTGAAGCTCTCTTGTCATTGGGAAGAAGTAGAAAAATATGGATGTGGAGACACTGGCCCTATAAATGTAAATTAAGCCTGTGCTGTACACTCAATTATACCTCTTTATACCATAAACCTGAATGCATGAAGAAGAATCATGAACAAGATGTTGACAAGTTATCGTGTAGGCCAGGAGTTCTCAAAGTGTGGGAAATATTTTGTGCAGCCCCCAAATGTGACATGCAATATGTTTTAATCATTCCATTTCAATTGGGCTTGTGTATCTGTGCTCAATACCTCTATCAACTGAAATAACACAGTACCACTCCAGTCAAATGATACCTGCATTCAGTCCTTCTTGTACCAGATCTAAAAAAAAAAAAAAGACCATTTGTATGGTTTTCTAACAGCCAATCTCCGCAAATGTTAGGGTTTGTACATGGCTACAGCTAACAGCTATATACAGTCTGTGGTGTTTGTATTTGTTCAGCATGCTAAGATGCCACCTAAACAAAAGAGGAGTTATCAAATCAAGTACTTTATTGGTATTAGTATCACTTTAAGGGTACTGGTATTGGTACTGATATTGTAATTTTTTAATCAAAACCCAGCACCAACTTCACTCTCAAGTTAGTTACATTAAATATACTACTTGGCAACAGCTTCAAACTACATTGCCCCTAAAGATTTGTTTATGCTCCCTTTATCTACAAAAGAAATTAACACAAACATTTTAAACGATATAACCATCACTGCCCACATACTTCCATGTATCCACTAGAGGGCGCCACTCAAAGTCGAAACTGAGGAAGAGTCAAACGTTACCCCGGAGAAGAAGAAGGCGAATCAAAAGTTTCTGACAACAGCAAACACGGTGATACTGGGGGAGGCTGTGATAAAATACCTCTTGGGAAAGAGGCAACGGTGGAGAGATTGTGGATGGAGGTAGTCTGTGTGCCATTAAATGCATCGCGACATACACAGCTTATTGACCGAGGGCTCTATCTGTATTCGTACGCATATCTAATGTAGGGCATAAATTACCCCTGAGAAGTGTGTCAGATTAGGAATGAAAACTTGGTTGCATGAAAACTAGTGGCACCTTGTGTTGCGTGGATTGCTTTGTGTCATCAGTGCGGGATTTTGACGACTCTGCAGTTTAATAATGTGAAGTAAGATGGAAAAGCCACCATGAAAAAAGAAACACTATTATTGAGGAGGAGGTTTTAGGAAACATGGATGAATTGTTGTACCTTGGGGACAGATCAAGTAATCTGCCTTATCTACAAACTGACTTCAGTATTTGAGAATTTAATGTTGACCCTAACCCTAACCCTCAATCATATGCTGGCTCCCTGAATTGTAACTCAGTTTTCAAAACTTGGAGAAACCCTGATTTATCACCTTGTTTGAAGTTACCTATACAACTGTGCCCCGCAGTCATGAATACACTGCTGTCTTTGTGCCCATTAAAACTCTCAAAGCCACTACCTTTTCACAAAGCCCCTCTCCCTGTTTGGATTTTAACAGGAGGCCGAGTGAATGTCATCGCAGGAATATCACCATCACTGCCAATTTTATTGTGTATGCTGAGTCACGCATTCTTTTCTGTGGTCTTTGCTTTTTTGAAGTGGGCATCTTGCGCTAATTTTTTCATGACGGGACGGAAGTCCTTTGTGACCATCTTTACCTAGGAACAGACTTTGCTCGGCCTTCTTATTCGTCTCATTTCTCACAGGATGTGCCTGTCAATTTCCTCTGTCTGCTCCCTATGTAGTCCTGCTATAGGAGCCTGGGCAGTCTTCCCATTGAATTCTGAACTGGAGGTCTGTTGGGAGTGTGGGTGGCCTGCCAAATCGAGAATCATGGAGAGTAGCCTGTGGCCTCATTAGCTGTGCAATTATAGGCACCCATGACCTTGGGGGGCGGGGTGAATTTTCAAGTCCCATTTCTGCTCATTACTAAGTGTTCTTAACATAAAGAGAACAATTCCATTAAACCTCTCTCTTTGTCCGTACCCCTGAGAGTGATACAGGCTGGTCTGAGCCTCGCTGATACTAAAGAGTGCTTTAAATCCCATCCCAAGTTGTGGTGCAGCATTTGTGCGAAAGAAACTTTGCTCATTAGCTGGTTCTTGCATTTGCGTAGATAAACCAAGTATAATGGTTCATTATCACGAGTGTCTTCTCATGACCACAAATAAATTCTTTAAGATGCACAAAGTCAAGTGAAACCAGCTGGAATGGTTTTAATACTTATCACGGCTGCACATGTCAGTTTGCTTTCTGTTCTTGAGACACTTGCAGACATTTGTGACAAAAATGGTTTATATCTCTTTGCATTTTGGGCCAAAAGAAACAGTCCCTAATCAACTGTAATGGCCTTTCTGTGCCCAAGTGACCCATTTTGTTTATGCAGCTCATTTAGAATGAGAGAGCAGTGCACTTCTGGAAGCACAGGCTGCCATTTGGTTTGATTCTCTCTGTGCGCGGTCCCATCTGTGCTAATCACTCTGTGCTGGCCCAACTTCCTGACTCCAGCCTCACGACTCTCACCTTTCAGTGTGTGCGCAGCAGGTCTCTTATTTCTCATTCAGTAGTCAAATATTTTTCCGGTCACAGGGTCTTGTTGTTGTGCTGCCTCCGTCTCTTCTTTGAAAAATGGTTGAACCGTGGCGAGGTTATCCTGTGTTTCTGTCTGTTCCTGGAGTGCATAAAATGAGACTGAATTCAGGAGTCGCAACTGTTCTGTTCCTTGCTTTAGGATATGGCAGAATTGTTTGCGAATGACTCACAAAACCATATAAAGGCCTGTAACTGTACTGGACCTTCATCATGCCAGACCTTCATCATCACATGGTTAACTTTGTGAAATAGTCAAAGTTTGGTTAGATTTGGGCACCAAAACTATTTTATTAGATTTCGGAAAAGATCATGGTTTTGGGTTAAAAAGCTAGCTAATTAGCCACACAAGTTAAGTTAAGTTTCGTTACATTCATGAATATGTTACGTCAGTTAATGTATGTAAGTTCTGTTACGTTACGTCCTTGATGTAAGTTAAGTACATTGCATGAGTTAACGTATGTAAATTAAAATTAAAACAGGACTGGGCGATTAGTCAAACATGTCGATTAAGGCTGCAGGTTGTAGGGACCAGTTCACAGGGCGGGGTGTTATTTTGTGTGGTGTGTAAAATGCTCTAAATAAATGACAAATATTTAAAATAAATAACAATGTTGAAATTATTATATCAAAAAGAAGGATACAAATGATCAAATTTCTTGGATAACTCACCCCCCTTCCAGGGGTGAGTTGTCTGGAACCATGAGCTATTTGGCTAGCTCACCATTACTGGGCTGTGAGAGTGCTGTGAAGCATCTGCATGCAGGACAAACAGTCAGTTTTGGCATAAGTAGACAGAATTTGGGGGTCAGGTTTCTCAAATTTGGTGGCAGCGGAGGTTGTAGTGATTTTCAGCCCTTTTGCTCAGTTTGCCACCTTTATAATGTGTTTTCCAAGACTCAGGCAGGGTGAAATCAGTTTATTTGAAGCAAGAAAGACCCTTATCACAGCCTTGATAGTCTCTGACCTTTCAGAGTCCACTCTCTATCAGTTTCATCAGGTTGTTGTATGAGAGCTTGTCGCATTGTCCATCTTCGACTATATATGAGCACAGATGTAGAACATCCTCGGAACAGTCACTTCAAGTAGTTTGACTGGTAAAAGGTTCTGGGCAGGATATACTGTGGCAATCAATATCAGATTCATTCAGTATGTTGCCAAGAGCTTTTTATCTCCTCCACCAAAGCTTTGTGGGACTGTTGTAGCTCTGCAGAACACTTTTATCTCTTTTAGGTGTAGACATTCCTGCTTGGCTCCCCAACTGCTCCCCACTGCTTTGTCTTCGATAAAGGACATGTCTTCTCAAACCGTTTGAATCGCTTCTTCAAATAGATCAAAGTTTGACAACTGGCATCTGTTTGATGGAGATTTAATCTAAAGCCCAAGTTTATAGTTGTGTGCCAGGGGTTTATGGTATATCTATGTTCATGGCTTTCACATCTGAGCTGCAGCTACCAAGGGCAGGTTCACACACCAGCCTTGTTTAGGCCCGTTGAACAGAACTCTGAAGTGTTTACCCTCTTGGTGCTGCTTGTTTGGGTTGATGCGAATGCCTGACTCGAACTCAAACAGCCACTCTATGGTCCACCTCAAAGGGGTAGTCTTGCACCGCTGCCAAGTGAACTCTGAATACTGTGTACCTCACTCATTTGTACTCGAGTATGGTGCACATCAGGTGTGAAAATTAACCATACCTAAAGACAGAAGTGGACTGCTATTGGGATCTTGTGATTGTCGGGCTTTCTACACCATAACAACATAACATCTCGGGTAAAGAATTACTTATGTGAAAGCTGACCAGCAGGGGAGTGTGGAGGGTGGGGGCAGTTGTACTCAGCCATGATGTGAAGCAATTGTACCTAATGTGAAAACACCCTGACTTCATGGATGTGCCATTTAAACTGACGTATGGCTTTTAAAGGGAATGACAGATGACAGCGATTGGTTTAATTCATGTTATGCCCAAAAAAACACAGCTTAAATTACACAGTGGCTTTTGTGGGAGCTCTATTTTCTGGTGCACACTGCTACTAACACATGTCACATGCATGTGTGGCAGCGCTCTCAATTTCAGGGTTACTGCAAAAAACATTCTACTGCGCTGTTAGTGTTACTGTTAGTGTTTCATAGAGGCTAGATAACAACCACACAAGGCTGCTGTTTCAAATAGAGGAACGCATTTATTAAACAAGAGCAAAAAGTAAGAAGCAAAATCACGAAACAGGGGGACACAACATTTATCTGCTACTCATACACACCCCTTTATGAATCATGTCAGCATCATCATCTGAGCTTCGTGAATTTAAACTATTGCGAAGACTTCTCAGTTTTTACATGGGAGGACTTCACATTAATTATCATCGGCAGGTCGATCAAAAGGCATTGATCTCTCTCTCTCTCACACACACACACACACACGCCCTCTTTTATTGACTATCCCTTCACTTCCCTGATATTTCCCTTATGTCTGTGGATTGTTATAATTGGCAAAAATGGACTTCAGGCTGAAAGTTCCACATACAACCACAAAAAGCAGCCAGGAATCAAAGTAAGCAATAATGTCTGTCTGTCTATCAATCTTTTGCGCTCTGTAGCAGAACCTTGGGCAGCACACACAGCACTGTGTTAATTAGTGAAGATGAATGTCTGGAAATAATAATGTAATGAGCAAATAAACGCATAACCTTGCCATATTTTATTATGATTTATATCAGGAACCTGATGTTTAGAGCTCCCCCTAAATGTCTCAAAGTAGGATTTCGGGGGAGCCCATGCCCTTTTCTGTGGAGCCATGCTCGCCTTAGCTCCCCCATAATTCAAACCATGAATACAGCAAAGATAAATGTTCAGAAATAATAATGTAATGAGCAAATAAACACACGACATTGCCATATTTTATTATGATTTATATCAGGAACCTGATATTTAGAGCTCCCCCTAAACGTCTCAAATTTTGGGGAAGCCCACGCCCTTTTCACCATGAATATAACACTTTTTTCACCTTGCGCCTTACTTTGCATCCAGATTATGTCCAGTTTTAAATAGCAAAGTGGAGCTGGACATGCCATAAATGCTCTTACACCCTGCACTTTATACCAAACAGGGCCCTAAGGGTGTAAAAAAAACTGCATCAATCGAATGCCAGTGTTTATGTTTGTCTGACCTAGTTTTTAACACCCACTTCTGCTGTACTACTGGACAAACTCCAATTAACACTTGTCAAGTCAAAATTCAACACTTAATTAATATTAGGAAACTTAAGCAAATGATAAAGTAGCTTTT
>JAJHUR010114410.1:0-35367 GCA_027495735.1 Lutjanus campechanus | reverse complement strand
CCATCTTTCTGTTTAAATATCTCATGTTACAACGTGGACACCTGCGGCTTATAGACAAGTGCGGCCTATATATGTACAATTTTATTTTTCTTTCTAAAATTAGTTGGCGCGGCTTATATTCAGGTGCGCTCAATAGTCCGGAAATTACGGTAAATAAACTTTCAAACGTTTGCAACAATAAAATAGTTTTCTATTGTAATCAGAATATAATTGTTATTCTCCTCTATCAGCTATGATTTTATTGTTTGTAGACAGCAAATTTAACTATTAATTAAGATTAATTTAATATCAATTCAGCATTTATTACTGATGAAGTGTAATCCTCATTTGCTGTACTAGTTAAATGTTGAATAAGGGAAAAAAGGTCATATATTGATTTAACGTTTAATGAGATTTTGTGCTTTGAAACCATTTCTACAGTTTGATGGTGGCATTATTTGTGATTATAGCGACATCTTTCTGTGTTCATGGTGAAATACAAACAGCACACAGTTCTTCTCAGAACCACTGAGAGGCAGTGTGATACAGATCATCATGTGACTGCTGACAGCAGGATGTTCAAACATAACAGACACATAATCAGATAATGATGGAATACAAATTGCTGCTATTAATTATTCAGATGTAAGGAGGCTGAAATGTGTCATAAACTGCAGAGGTGTGTAGTACAGTTACTCTGTAGTTACATTTACTCTGTTACAAGTAGCCTTCCTAAGTAACTTTTTCTTGAGAAATTGTACTTTATTTTACTCCCTTATCTCCCCTACAGTAGGATACATTCATCAATTTTATTTATTTATGCCAATATGTACAATTTAACGTAATAGAACTGAAACTACTCCAGGATGGTTGTGAGGAGGTGGGAGCCAAAGTCCACTCCTGCTGTCAAGACCCTCTGGAATATAGTTGGAGAAACTGCTTGCTGGACATCCAGCCCAATGACATTAACTGTACAGTTGCACAACAAATTGTAACATTTGCGTGCCCTGAAATAAAATGTATGATCCCTACGAACTGTAAAGTCAGAGCACCCAGTTGTTTTAGCTTAAACAAATGGTTGGTGAACTTTTGGAAGAAGCTGCATCATCTCTGATAGACATTGACAGAGGAGGGAGTGGACTATGGGACAGGATAAAGTCATTCAGGGCCATTTCTAGCTTTTGGGGGCCCCTATATTTTGAAACTATAGTGGAGAGGATTCAAACCCTCTAAAGTGGAGCATATATTTAACATTTACTACATTGCATCTTGTGCATTTTAAAAGGAAAGAGTTTCAGATCACGGAAAACATCCCCTTTCTCTCAAATTCAAATCACAAATCTCAAGTTGACCCCAGCAATTATAGAAAATAATAATAAAATGAGAATCACTGGTGGCCCATAAATAGAGAAAATCATGAACACTTACTGCAGGTTTGCAGAATCTGCATTATAACATCTACCAAAACGAGACAGATGCTTTTCCTTAAAATTATTGTTTTAAATGTTACAGCAGGAACAAATGTTTTCAAGAAATAATACTAAACTAATTATATATTTTTTAAAAATCTATAAAAAATATCCCAGCTAGCTGCTTGCATTCTTGCAAAGCATGCTCATATGAGTGACATAGTGACATGACGTGTGACGAACTGATCTCTGGACAGTGACTTACTAACTTACACTGAATACTGAACAGAGATTGTTCAGATATAACAAAGCTGAAGTGCGTGACATTAACCGCATGTTTCTGTCCACCATCTGTTGCAGCTTGTGTCTCATCTGGACTGTGATTCCACTGAAAGTAACTCAAGGTGTCACTGCGGAGCTGCTGGTCGTCGTCTCCTGGGTCCAACGACGACCAAGGTGGACTCCAGACGAAGACAGAGACGTGACCTTTGGCTGCTGATCCCACAGCCAACCTGTTAAATATTTATCAGCCCCTCCCTTTTCACTTTCCTGTGTAATACACACCTTCTCTCAGGACACGAAGGAAAGAAAAGAATCTCTTCAAGATGTTAACCGAAAGTGAGAACGGGAACTCTGGTGAGATTTTTATTCTTGTCTTCAGTCTTGAACTGCTGTGTGTGTGTGTGTGTGTGTGTGTGTGTGTGTGTGTGTCTCAGCAATAAGCTCCTCTGCTCATCACAATTGATCAGTTTGCCAAAATTAATATAAAGTATCAGCTTTAATGTTATTACTAAATTTAATTCTAATGCTAATAAAAAATAAGGACATAGTGATTAATTTGCCATTTTAGATTTTATTAGCACAAATCTTTAGAGACAATTGATTTTTCGCTGTTAATGTCAACAAAACATAATTTTATGCCAAAGTTAAATTACTTTGGTATGAAAATAGCCCTTTTAGTTCAGTTTTTATGCACATGTACATCATGAAAACATCCCCATGTTCCTGTTTTTTCAAGAATAACTGAAAATCCCTATTCTGTCCATTAAGACAGTGATCGTTATTGTGATCTATCTTAATCGCTAATAAATGCTATGAAACAGATGACAGTAAATGATTTTGAAGACTTGAAATGAAGTGGAGGAATTGGGGATTTATGACATGTGCTGTGAAGTGTTAAATAAAGGAGCAATGACATGAATAAAAAATGTTTTACTGAAAGCGTTAAGCTTGTCGCTGATGAGTTAAAGTTTCATGTACAGTAAGTTACCTTCAACAAAAACTTAAATGCTACACTTTTGTTTTTGCTCCTGTTTTTCACTGGTTAAAGTGAAGATTGAAAACTTCTTCTGTGCCCACAAAAGGTTTATTTCTCTCAAATTTTGTTCACATTTTTGTTTAAGTCAGTAAGTTTAGTCAGCACCTCTCCTTTATCTCTCTCTCTTTAAGATAAACCCTACACCTGACAGGTGTGGTGCACAGAGAAGCTGATTAGACAGCAGGATTATTGCACAGGCGTGCCTTGGACGGGTCACAATAAAAGGACACTCTAAATTGTGCAGTTTTAAGACACAGGACAATGCCACAGCACAGTAGGCCTATAGTGCTCCTACTACAAACAAACAACACTGATGGTGACACAAAAAAGAGAAGTTGCGCATCATTTATCTTATAAGCCAGTGTTTCTCAAACTTTTTATATCATGTATCCCCTCAGAAAATATTGAGCTCTCCAAGTACCACCTGACAGTTTTGCACCATTTGGTGATAACAGGTGGACACTTCACTGATGCATCTTACGTTGCCACTAACATTCACTTCACTTCTTTTCCAACACAGCAGCTCAGAATATTCTTCTCCTGATCTGCACTTCTCTTTGTAACTGTTCCTGCTTGGAGCCACGGTTGTTTTGTTATTGAAGCATTTATTGGTAAAAATATTTTCAGTCTCTTCATTTTGCCTCCACTTACTATCCTGCCATCACCTTTTAGCTTCTAACTACTGGTAATCATGGATGATGCAGGCGTGTGCTACCTGCATGATCAAGATTATGTAGCACGTCAAAACTTATTTTAACTTAAATTTCAGTTCATATTTTGCGCATTTTCATTTGAAACTTTGCAGCATTTTGACAGTGTCATATATGTTTTTAAATAATTTATTTCATTTTAAGAAAATATTTCTGAATATTTCTACGCGTACCGCTAGAAGTAGCTTGTGTACCACTGGTGGTACACCGACCACAGTTTGAGAATCTAGGTCATAAGCTACAGGGTATCGCAGGGTATTGACCTACGAAACCAGACCACTGATCGTTCACTTTAGTTTTTCAATCAGACTGACACCTAACAACTAACAGTCAAATTCTCTGCCAGTCCTCTCTGTCTGACATAACGAATCTAATTTTCCCTCGATGTAAGACATTTCCTAATTACTTTAGCCACATATCAAATTTTGGGGCTTCCCAGGCAGCTATACGCACCGCACCAAAAACAGAACAAATTCCCAAATAGATGTTAGCTGGATAAACTTGCCACATATTGGGCATCTACATGGCAATTTTCTCACCTGAGAAAAATAATAAACCTTAACAGAGTGGCATAGAGTGAGAATTACAAAAGCATTTTGCCTGGTAACGGCTCCAATCTGCAGAGACACATGATGTGTCATTTGGTGAGGAGTGGCTGCCCCGTCTCCGAAGTCCTAACTCTTTCAAGCCTGATTCAGGGTTGAATATCATGATATGTTGAAGACAGATTGAGAATTCCATCATATTCATTTCAATTCCATTTTTTAAAAATATTCCTATATGATTTCTTTGTCCTTTGACATTTGCTTTGGTGGTTACAGACTCACTTCCCTCCACTTGTGTTCTGGCTGTAATTCTTTACCAAACAACAGAGTGCTCAATAAACAAAGTTAAGATTAATTCTGACAATTTTTGGGACAAATTTGGCCCGAAAAAGAATTAACTTCATGCACACATGCATGTCAAGATTCATAACTGTGTTGTTGCAGTACAGGTTTTTGTTTACTACACTGCACTCATGTTGGAGAGGTTGTTGTTATTGTTGTTGCCTGTGACCTGAGCACATTACTGTGCAGATATAATCTGTATGTTTGTATCGAAAAAGAATTAAATGTATGCAAACATGCACAACAGGAATCATAACCGTGTTGTTGTTCCTTTGCAGTTGCTGAGTCAGAGAGGTCACACAGGTGCAGCCTGTCCTGCCTCGGCCCTCTGAGCTTCCACCATCATGCTGTGGGAAGCAAGGTCCGCCTGAGTGAGGGGTGTCGCCTCGCAGAGAGGACGGGGAACACGTTCAAGAACGGCCTTGTGTTTAGCAACCGCCCGGTGAAGATCCAGGAGAGGATTCGTCTGAGGGTGGAGAAGGATTTGTCCAACTGGCACGGAGTTCTGCGCGTGGGCTTCACCAACGTGCCGCCAGAAGACAGACGTCTGCCTCTGCCCATCATGGCCATCCCCAACCTCACTGACACACCTGGACACTGGGCCGCTCCCGTGCCTGAATCCCTCTGCCAAGTAGGTACAGAGCTGGAATTCTGGGTTTCCTATGCAGGCAACATTTACATCACCTGCAGCGACAGCAGACAGCACAAGCTACTGGAGGGAGTGGATCTGAGCCGGCCGCTGTGGGCCATGATAGATGTCTACGGACAGACGTGCTCCATTTTCCTCCTGGGTCAGTTTACTTATAAATAATGACGTGTTGTTTGCTGCACTAGCTCTACCTGTTTTTCTTGTTCTTATATATTTAATTTACCTCCACTCTTTGCTACAGGCTCAGAGAAAAAAGAGCTTCTTTACACCAGACGCTCCTGTCCTGCACCTGAACGCCTCACCTCGCCTGCGGTTGACAACCGCTACAGTTTGATTCTTGACGGATACAGTGATGACTGCATCTCCTGTCTCAACCTGAACGTCTCAGCAGGTAAGAAAGGATCCAGGAAGAGTTCTTACAGCCAAATGCCATCAGTGAAATAAGATGTAGGAGTGTTTGTGATGCTCTCTGATGTGATTTCTGTCTCTCTTTGTTTTGATCACAGGTGACAACAGTGCAGCGGACTGTGTGGTGTGCATGGGAAATCATGCTAGAGTCACTCTGCCTTGTGGCCACCGGTGTCTGTGCAAACACTGCGCCTCCAGAGTTGTCCAGCAGTTTGGCAGCTGCCCGCTGTGTCGACACCAGATCGCAGCTCCATCAGCAGAGAGGAGGTGTGACACCAGAGTGCTCTTAGATACTGAGAGATAGTAACAAATAAAACACTATGAGCATCACCTCCTTAATGTGTCGTGGATGGGGAGGTGCGCTGTCTGGCCACGGTGTCTCTGACTGATGCACCACCAGGAAGCTTTGTTACATGTTATGAAACTGGCTCTTTTTTGATGTGAAGACATGGAGCTGGAGTATTTTCCGATCCTGTAAAAGAATGTGTGAAACTTTACATCTTGAAAAATTAGAAAATTGCACTTTTATTGTGACTGTTTTATGAGGATGAAGGCGAACAAGAAGACAGTTGATGACTTAAAATACTTATTGCACTCTTACCAAAGTTTTACATTTCACTGTACAGTGTATTTTGCCTCCTTGATGTTGTAAATGTCAGCTTAAATCTGAGGACTTATTGAATTAAATACGAGATTTTCACAAAACAAAATGCGTTCAAGATCCATTTACTCACTTGTTCTGACTAAGCAGACCCTGACTGATTGGTTTGCCAACTTTTCAAAGATCAAGAACAAACTGACTATAGCTCAAAATAAGATCACTTGAGTCTTTGTCAAACAAGCAAAGATCTGTGTGCAAAGGACAGATAGACCACAGATGAAAACTACATCTGCAGTCACTAATTATTACTCAGGTTGTACCTGAATAAGGTTAAAGGTCATTTATTCATCAATCATTACACAACACTGGGTTGCACAACAAAAAAGAGAGTTGCAGTTCCTTTATTCTACACTCACGGAACATATACAGATAATTAGTTAAATTCAGAGTGGAATAGGATAAAATATAAAACCAAATTAAATAAAACAATTACATATACGCATATATACATCCAGGAAATAATTCTGTAGTGCATGTTTGACGTGTGCATTGCTGATTGTCTCAGGCTCTTAAATCTAAACAACAAAGTTCCTTTACCAATGCTTATGCATGCTTATGCACAGGTGATCTGTGTTTCCGCAATAAAGCTGGAAAAAATAACCAAGAACTGAGACAAGTAGCAAAGATTGAAGGAGCTACCGGCCGCAGCATCTACATACACTGTTGCTGACAAATAGTTAATCAATCAACAGACCTGTCCCCTGATTTCAGAAATGTTCTTCAAACGTGAAGGTTCAACAGCCAGCTACTTTTATTATTACATGTTTACAATTATAATTGCTGTTATAGCTATAAAATTACCGTGAAAACCAACTGTGTCATTGCAGCAAAGCAAATGATTAACAAAGCTGGTTAGAGACCGATAGAAGGGCGAGGTGTTGAAGCGTGACGCTAAGGATCATGTGGCTGATGGTGCAGAAAATTAGCATCATCAGCACCCAGTGTGTTTGTCACTTATTCACGCTTTCACTACTCACATATGCAGATAGGTTAACACTTTTTAGGGGGTGTGCATAAGACTGATACCTGTCATGAACATGAAGGAATCATTTTCGAATGTTCACGTGTCTCATTTTGTCGTGCAGCCCTGCATTGTGGAATTATAATAAATGATTTGGTGCCTTGATTAGACTAAATGTTTTTCAGTCAATTATGCCATTTTTAGACAAAGTTGACATTGTTTGGGAACCCTAACCCCAGTTTGGGATTAAAAATAACATTGTGGAATGAATGATGCTTAAAGCTGGGGAAGGCAGTATCTTTTGAGGCACAAGAAAGACCACCTCTGGCCAAAAAACTATGAACATTTTTCGGCTCTAAGCCGATGATGCCTTATAATGAATTTGCATGGTTTTGATCCTGACTTTGACCATGCAACTGATACATTAATCAAGTTTGGGTGTGTGCTGTTACTTTTTATTTAAAGCTAGAGTGAACCACAGAATAAATGTCTTATTTTCTATTCTGTTTCAATATTTCTGCATACTGGGGTCTCTAAACAGTTTTGGAATTGCATCAATTAGATCTGACTGGAAAACAGAGACTCTTGTGTATTCATGTGTGATGATGTTAGTCCCCATAGTAGCCATTTTAGTATTGTGAGACCATTTTTTGGAACTTGACCTCACTGGATAAAATGACCTGTTGTGACCTCACAGGATAATCACAGCCTCATGAAACTTCACAGCCACAAACTAGATACCTGGGACATTTAGAGGATTTGATCAATTCTAACATTTTGTCAGTATAATAAATTGTATAAATGGCCATCATATACTCTTCATAATGTTCTAAGCCCTTACTTTCAACATTTAATAAGTGCTTCAAGAAAACACAATCTTTATTACAGATTTATGACAAGAAAAAACTTGACCTACAGTTCTGAGCTGCATCTCAAATTTATATTCAAGTTCCCAGCTTTCAGACAGACCTGCCCCTCCCCCCCTAAAGATACCCTGTCCCATTCTAAAAATGATAAAAGGTTAAAAATAGTTCATTTGTCTGTTTGGTCTATGTAGGTTAAAGGACACCGATGCTGAGTCTCACCTTTTATCTGACTTATGCCGTCAGATTTAATCTTCCTCACACAGGTTCCGTGTAAAACGTGGCCCTCATGGACTATATACAGTAATGTTAATATACATTCCAGTAACATAACGCATGACAAGCAACAGCAGATCAAACTAATAACAGAGGCTGTTGAACTCAACGACCTGCAAGATCTGACAGACCTGACGGATCTCTATACATAGACACGATCTGTTTACCGGATAAGTTTAGATAAGACAGATTTTCTGTATAATATACAGGCTCTTTTTTCTTGTTCTTCTCATTTATTGGCCTGATATTTAATGTGTTTACCTTCACTTTTGAATGAAGGTTATAAAGTGTATCCCCAATGTTAACATTTTATAATAACCATCATTAATAAAAGGTAAGTTAAGGATAAATTAAACTTAAATTAGTTGTAAACAAACCATGAAATTATAATTAATAATGCTTAGTAATTATTAGTAATGCTGTAATTGTTTGAAATGATTTTGTTGTTTGCAACAATAAAAAAGTTTACTAGTGTAATCAGAATACAACTGTTATCATCTCCTATCAGCTATATAACCTTTATTTTATATGACACACAAAATACAGATAAAATAACATAAATGATGTCATTACTAACACTTATCATAATTTCAGTGTTTGTTAACAGTAAATTTAAAATATTTATTAAGTTTAATCACTATCATCACTATAATTGACCTGACATCAGTATTACTGTATTTGTGCTTTGAAACTGTTTCAAATGTTTGATGGAGGCATGTTTGTGACTCTGGCGACATCTGTCTGTGTTCATGTTGAACTATGAACTCTATGCAGCTCATCTCAGAACCACTAAGGGTCAGTGTGGGACAGTTTATTATGTGACTGTGAATGTGAGCATTTTAAAACTTGCAATAAACTTTACTGATTGTTCAGCGGCAGCGGAAGAAATACTAAAATATTGCTATAGTCTAAAAATATTCTGTTACGAGTAAAAGTCCTGAATTCAAAATGTTACTTGAGTAAAAGTAAAGAAGCAAACTACTTTGATACTTAAAGTATCAAAAGTAAATTTGCAGTATATTGCAGTATGGTTGCTAATTGTACATTATGCCATTTATTACATGATTATTTACCAAAAAACAATAATGTGACTCAAAATATTGATTTCAAAATGATTTTATAGGTTTAAAAATGATTTTATTGCTCCTCCAAAGGCTTTAATTAGAACTGTGTCCATAATGGTCTGTTTGGTCAGAAATAACAGAACTTAGAGTGTCCATTGTCCAATCCAAATCAAGTTTTTAACAAACTAGTGTAATAAACTATTACAGAATATTATATTATTCTGTTTTTATCATTAACAAATATATGTAAGAGTATTTTAATGCTGTAGTTGGTCAATATGGAGCCAATACTGGGTAGATTAGTAGTATAGTACTAATGAGATTATCATGTTTTTTTAATGTAAAAAGTGGCATATCAGTGTAAAATAAATATAGTGGAGTAAAATATGTAGCATAAAGTATATATCAAGCAAAGTAGCATAAAATGGAAATACAAAGTACAAGTAAGTCAAAATTGTATTTAAATGTTCAGATGTAACAAAGCTGAAATGTGCATCATAAACCAGATGTTTACATGTCCACATGTTTCTCATCTGGACTGTGATGTCACTGAAAATAACTCAAGGTGTCACTGTGGAGCCATGGATCGTCGTCTCCGGGGTCCGGTGAGAAGATGGACTCCAGAGGAAACAGAGACGTGACCTTTGGTTGCTGATCTCTCAGCCAACCTGTTAAATATTTATCTTGGATGGCAGAGCTGAGAGGACTCGGAGTGCAGGAATCCAGCAGCAGGCGTCTGCAGACTAATATGTCAGGACAAGGAAACATGGGAGCGGGAACAGACAGATAAAGCTCTCGGGGAGCTTAACAGAAGCCTCACACTTCACTCTGTTACAGAAATACAGCTGATCTGCTGCGCTGAGATGACACCGTGGACTCGGTCGCAGTAACACGACTTCTCTTGGCTTTCCTGCGAGGTTTTCTTCATTCTGGGTGAGTAAGTCCGGCCTGGTACTGGAACAGAACGTGGAAATACTGAGACGTCCCTGTAGAGCTCAAGTGTTGTGGGCCTTAGTGTCGGGTGTATGCAGGGCTGTTTGTAGCCTTTTGGGGGCCCTATGCAAAATGTTGTTCAGGGGCCCCTTCTTTGTGAAACTATGGTGGTGGGTCCAAACCCCCTAATGTCATCAATGTTGCGTGCATTGAAAAAGTGACAGCCCTAGTCCTAAAACACCAGGGTAGTCTGTGCACTAGGTGGAAACATAGCAAAACTTATGTGTTTTAAAACAAAAATGTTGTAGAGTACATCACCGGGGGCCCCTGTTAGTCTGCATATATAATATAGTATATATTAGAAAAATCACACAGAAATGCTCTGTCCTAAATGTAAATATGAAGTGACTGATGAGTAAGACAACATGGAAAAGCACTGAGTTTTGTGTCTGATCTGACTGTGACAGACACAGTCTAAGACAGTGAATACTCTATGTTATTATCATGTCACTCAGATGCCTATTTATTGAGATGCCTCTGGAAATCGCCTCCTCTTCCCTTTGGACATAAGACACTGGAGGGCGGTGCCACTGAGCCTGTATGAGAATCTCTATTATTTCCAGCTGTGGATGGAAACTATTACTGAGTGCCTTCTCCCTGATGAGCCTTAAAGTGCGTGCTCACACACACACACATGCAAACACACGCCTACGGACAGTCAGTGAAACATTCAGACCCACGCTGAATCATTCAGCAAAGATAAAAGACGTCCTGTTGGCCTGAGAAAGAGAAAGAGAAAGAGGGAGGGAGAGGGAGAGAAGAGCAGTCGTGGTTCCCTCCTTCTTTTTCATTCACTTCCTCTGTTTCCCTCTGCACTGAGGAGACCTCACTGCTCAGCCTGCACTCCAGTCGCCTGTAAGTACTGAACAACTTGTGCTGCCACTTTGACAACAGCAGGGCTTTAGTATCTCAAGGGAAGGGGATGGAGTTTTCTGTCTTGACTTTAGTGGTTTTGATCCACATTTTTACTTAAAAGGAAAGTTCCTCTGACAGATTTGAGCATCATGTTTGTTTTCCCTCATCACTCACTTTATCACTGGAAACCACGGAGACAAACAAGATAAGGCTGTTTATCACTGCTTTGTCACTGTGGTGACAGTTTTTGACATTTCTTTCTCAGAGTGTTGTTGAGCAACAGTTGAGCAGTTATATGGAAAAGGGCGGATATGAGGAAGACTTTACTACAGTAGATGCCAATCTTTTACTGTCAGTGGTTCAGAAGATGTTTATCACCAAACCTCTGTCCTGTGTCTTTGGCTGTTGTTTTGGTCAGAAACATTTCACTGTGGGAATATTTCCCTGTAAGAAATGTACTCAATCATTTGTGTTTTTCTTTGGCAAACCTTTCAAAATAAGCATCCTAAGAGCATGTGGATTTATGTCTATACCCCACTGTAAAAAAAAAGTTAAGCAAGTTAATTATTTCAAGGCACCTGTTTTCACTAAATTGTTGAGTCACTCTCTCAAGCATTGAAATAGACATAAATTGTCTGACCTAGAACTTATTGTTGAGATAACTTACTTTTCTTCTTCAGATAAACTTGAATTTTTGAGTTTTACAACCTCCAAAAATTCTCTATTTTGAAAATCATTCACAGTGAGCTGTTAACCTGATTTGTCATTATTTGGGTGCTTAATTAAATAATTGCAATTATTATTATTATTATTATTATTATTATTATTATTATTAGGCTTTATCATCAAGTAGCTTCCCAGTTTAACTTTACTGATCAGGTTTTGAAATCCAAGGTCTTTTTTTGATCGGCTTTTTTCTGAGAAAATAAATTAAATCATCTCAACAAAAGATTTTAGGTTAGCAAAGAAACTCTTCTTAATAATTAACCATTATTAACTTTCACTTTAATGAGTTAATTATTAATTATATTGCAAGGTCATCATGCAGGAACCTACATCAGGTCAAGTGGAGAAAAGTTTTAGAAGAGCTCAGGAAAATAGGATTATGATGCCAAAACATACAGACTTTACGACCAAAATTTGAACATTTGGATTTGAATATGAACACTACTGGGAAGCTACAAAAAATATTAATTTAATAATATATTATATTAATATTTAATATTTTCCAATTGCAACCATTTAAGTTTCAAGCACTCAAATAATGACAAATCATGCTGATAGTTCAGTGTGAACAGTTTTTGAAATACAGAATTATTTGGGTTTCTAAACAGGCAAAACCTTTGTTGTTCATTTCAAAATTTAAAGAGTATAACTTTAAGTGTACAAGTGAAGACAGTTGCCTTTTTTTTACAGTGGGGTGTAGCCATGAATCCTCATGAGACACAAATATTTAGCATGCACCAAAATGTTTCAGACCAAAACAACAACCGAAGACACAACAGGAGGACAGAGGTCTGGTGGTCTGGTGATAACCATCTTCTGAACCGCTGACAGTTTGGCATAGGTCAGCAACAAGTTTCTTTTTTTAGTTTATTTCAAAACTTAAGAGTTTGAAATGGAATCAAAACTTAAAAAAAAAAAATAGACCGTTGCATTGAAAATATGAGTCTTCTTCTTCTTCTTTTTTTTTTTTAGCAGTGCAGAGATTGTTTGACTTTGGGTCCTGGTACACTCACGGCAGAGAAAAATGTTGTTTACCGCTAAAATAAACCCTGATGCTTTTGTGTTTGTTCTCAGAGAGACATTCCTCAAGTGCTCCCTCAGAGTACAACCTGTGGTATGAATGACACAAACTGTGCTGCATGACATCCAGTCTTATCTGTCTTCCACTGTTGTGTTTTACCTGTCGACTTGTATCTCTTCAGTTATATCTTCGTTTGATGATAAGTTTATCTTGGGATTTGTACAGACTTGCTGTCTCTTGTTTCCTCCAAGTAGAGAGAAGCTGGTGGTTATTAAAAAACGTCATCATGTAACGTAGTTTTTGATTACATAACAGATTTATGTCATGGATTATGCACTGGAGTGTTTTGCTGTCAGGCTTTTTAATGAGCTTCTGTAGTTACATACTGGCACATACCACTCCGTGTGAAAGGACAGTGGTTGGTGTTTACAGCACAGTAAAGGTCTGCTGGAATCTGTCCATCTCAGAGGGACTGAGGCACAGAGCTGGCAAAAGTGCTCACATCCTTTACTCAAGTAGAAGTGCAGGTACTTGTGTAAAAAAAGACTCTCTAACACCGCGTGCTAGGCTTGTTTATCAAATTTTGACAATGGTTAATAGATGCTGCTGTTGGACTTGTAAAAGTGACATAAAGGCCCTCTGTCACGTTTTGAATTATTATATTTATATATTTTAAATTATTAATTAACAATTTATGTAGATTAGTTAGCTAGATAACATTAGCTAATATTAGCTATCAGATGTTAGCATGAACATGTGGATGTTGGGCATGATTTGCTGATGGACACACCAAGGAATATGTGTTATTGTGCTATCCATTTAGATTGAAATTGGTCTTGATGTTGGGAAGGTGGTGCAATGATGCAAAATTGAGGTTTAATTGAAAAACGATTTCTCTCAAATGCATTAAAGTTATGTATATATACGTAACATTTCCATTCATTAAAATGTCTAAAAATGCTAGACTTATGTTATATATTTTGGTGAGTTGTGAACTTAAATTATCTCAAATGTTTCCAACAATGTCCAAATGAAGAGACATGTAATTTATTCAAGGTAATGGCACGTTTCCTGCTAACCATTGATAGCTAGCTGCTAGTTGCTATAACTACTGGGAAAACACGGTATACACGTGTCAGATATATGTATACCTACCATGAACCTGCCTGAGTCATGTTGGATTTTCATCTGCAATTATGGTTGTTCACTGATGAAAACAACAACTCCCATCATCCCATGCTACTTCATGATCTCATCAAACTATGTTTTGTTATTGTTTTAATGTGTGAGACCTCTAAGGGTATGATTTACATATTGTGTGTTAAAGAGTAAGGGCTAGACAGTACAGATATTTGTATTAAAATATAGGGAGTGAAGTTTAAAAATATTGTCAGAAAAAATACCTCTGCTGAGGTAAAACATCATGCCTCTTTCCCCCTGTTCTGACAATGTTCCTCTGTAATTATAAAAAAAGGGAGCTGGAACTGGTGAAGCCTTGTGTTTGTTTAGCGAACAGACAAAGTGAACAAGGATCCAGTGTGGGGAGAGGTGTCAGGTCCCGGGCCAAAGCTGCAATCGCCTCTTGCGTGATTACCTCATTTAGCTGCAGAGTGACAGGGTGTCAGATGTGGTCACAGCGGGGTGAAAGTCTGCTCTGGCGGGACACAGATTATGAGAGGAGCCTCCGCTTGAAGCCTGCACTGCCCAGCTTGCCCCTCAGGTTCAACGGCTCAACTGTTTGGCAAAAACAAGCCTGTTAGGAGTACGGGCTCAGTAAATGGATATCTACCCTGAGTTTCGCTCGACCAAGCCAGACCACTGAATTATTAAAAAAGAGCTGAGTCCTTAAGTTTCAAGTTGGAACTGGCAAACACACAGACTTGCACTTTCAAATGAATGGTTAGAGCATCTACTAAATCCTGTTAAATGTTATTCTTTGTCCTGTCTTTAGTTTACTGTTAGAACCAACAGTGCACATGCATAATAAGACAGCTGACTGTGTTTGTCAGCAGGTGACTGGATCTCTCACCTGCACTGTGGACCTTGTACTGTAACTCAGTCAACCTGCTGCAGCGTCAGTGCCAAAACAAGCCTGTCAGCACGTTAGAGTTCAGGTTTTGCCCTGTTTGTCTTCACTGGCAAGAACTGCAGACAAACTGGAAATCCTGGTTTTTATTTTGGCAAGTATTGAGCAACAGTAAGATTTGAAAATTGTGCTTCATTCCTCTCAAACTGTTGTTGGCTCTGCGGTTTGAACAGCCATCCTAAAAGAATTTGAATGCTGACTGACTTATCTGTGCACATACTGCATCTCCTACTTTGAATACTTTGAACATCTTTCAGTCTCAACTTTGACGTCCAACAGTATTAGTTTTGTTTGTGTTCTGGTATTTATCACATTATGGGGACACCACCCTGACACTGTGGGGACCTCTGACAAAATGGGGACCAAAAATTAGGTCTCCATAAAGCCAAGCATAGGCAGTGTATGATTTGAACTTGTTTCTGACCCTGTTTTTGAACCACACAACTCATTTTGGAGTCTGGATTTTTTTTTTTAGCTTCATTGGACATCGTTTGTCGTGCACTGTACTGGGGTGAAGCGAGGAATGATCAACTGCTCCTGAAAGGTCATCTGATGGCCAGATGATTTTCTGACATGTCAGAAAGTTTGCTCGACCGTTGTCAGGCTCTTGCACAGTTGAAGGAGAGCTACAGGTCGATTCCCCGACATCAGTGCCTTTTTTCTCACTGTGCCCACATGAAGTGGCAAACAGAGCATCTGAAATTAAAAATCTAGATAGTAAGATATAGTTAATGCTCCTGTGGACGTCAACACTGGACATTCATAAGATCAGAAAATTTTTCATTTTTCTCCTCAGGAGATGTCTTATGACAAGATGTTCAAAGGATGTGTTTTGGACATATCTTTGCTCAGTGGGCTGGTGCCTTTTGTTCGAGGTTTCAGCACACAGGAAGATGATGATCAAGGCAGCACATTTTTTCTTATTACCATTATTGCTAGCAAACAAACTTCCTCCTGCCTCTGAGCTCTTAGTCAAAACAATAATTAGAATGGTCTGACAGGGCAGAGGAGACATTTATTTTATATTTTATACATACAGTGTAGGGATGATAATGATGAATGAATTAATCGGCCATTAAGAAGCTGATTGATCAAGTGAAATTTACTCCATCTATTATCAAATAAAGATGAAATATATAACAGACATTATTTTTATGAGACTGCTCTGCATGTTATCTGATATTCAAGTGTAAAATATGTAGACTTTTACATCTTAATATGTTTGAAAGGCTATGAAATGCTGTCTGAGAATAGGCAGTGTGTTGCTGTGGAAACAAAGGTTTTTGTAAATAATGATTAATTGATTAATTGATTTATTGATCATTAATTTGAACAATGATTGATTAAGGAAAGTGCTTACAATTTTCAGCCCTTAACACAGAGGCTTGACAGTCTGACCATACAGTCTGAGCACATAAATTGTGAGCTTTGGCTTTTCATCGCAAATTATTTAACCTTCTCGTACAGTAGGAGTTGGTATTGAACAACATTTCTTATAACTGGTACGTCCAGCTTAAGGGAAATCCTTTCCAATGAAGGAGTCATTCTGTAGAAAGTATTGGTGTTTGTGTGTGTGTGTGTTTGTGTGTGTTTGTGTGTGTGTGTGTGTGTGTGTGTATGTATGTGTGATCATGAGAGAAAGGTCAGCAGGAATTGTGCTGTTTGGTGTAGAGTAATGACTTTGAAAGACTTCCAGAGCTACTGGAACAGAAAGAACCATTGCAGGCCTTTGCACTCTCACACACAGATAAAAACACACACAGACACAAAAGCAGAGGGAGTCATGGGAGAAATAAAGTCAGGAGGGGGTGTCGTGGAGTCACTGGGCAGCGTCTGAGGAGGTGGAGGTGATGAACTATTTGCATTCCCCTTTGGTTAACCCTGCGCTGTGAAATATCACCTTATCACAACAATAGGCCTGCTTCATTGAAGGAGGTGCCCTGGACTGAACTGACAAGCCAAGAGCAGGGTGCCTTTTTGAACGGGGGCCGAAGTGGGGTTGCTATGGCGATGCCTGTCAACCGGGAAGTCGTCCTCGGCGGAGGCAGGCAGAGCGAGGAGGGCTGGGAGTGAGAGTGAGAAAAAGAGGCAGAGAGATTGTGTGTCCTGGTTAGTTTCAAAGAGCAGGGTGGGTGTGCAGCAGGAGCAGGAGCAGCAGCAGGAGCAGCAGCGTGGTTTACGTGACAGAAGGCAGATAGAGGGAGGTGTGTGTTCACTTGTTGGTGCCACTTTTAAGGTGAGTGCACTCTTTTCCCACAGGAGCACAGATTTAAACTACAGGGAGGGTTCTTCAACATTGTGAGAATCTTCTGTCTGTTCGGCTTCCTTTTGTTAAGGTGGAGCAACCTGTCTGACTGCTCAGGGCTCTGCAGGATTAGTGTAGCCACAAGTACATTGTGTTTGCACCTATAAACATGTTGACCCATGTAATCTGTGTACCTATGATGTTGAAACAGACCTGTGGGAGTAGTTCTTTTGGGCAAGTGCAGATGAGAGCAGCTGTGAGTTACAGCTGGAGAGAGAGAAGGGCGTAGTGGGCAGTGTTTTCCAACATGTCATCCTTCATCGCTCTGCCCAGCGTGGCTATGTGTACACTGACATCTGCCAGCTGAGCTCAAAGGAAGTCAGTCATTCTGTCAGAGTTTACTTTCCCATCCTGCTGCAGATTCCAAGCCCGTAATGACCTGAAATCAGGACGGTCCAGTAGTCATCACCGGTGGCTCCCCTTACTGTCAGGGTGATTTCCACAGCCGGCTCTGATTCCCTTTGTGATATTACTGAAGGTCCGAGCTGCCAGTCCTCATATCCACAGGCTGCACTCAGCTTTGAAGATGCAAAATGACAGGCATGAGGATTTGTGACATTTTTTCTGCAGTGTGTGTTTTCTCATGCTTTTGCATGACACATTGTATTACAGTTTTACTTGTGCGACTCTTGAATGATGTAAAGTGTGTTTGTTGTGTGTGTTTGTAAGAACAAAATCTGATAAAAACCAGAGATAGAAAAAGTACAAAAAGTATTCTTTACTGTAGTACAACGTTCAGAGGGTTACTTTCAAAATGTATTGATACTAATTACCTGTTAAAAAATGTAGTCAGTGACCTAATCTAAGTAACGCAATATTAAAGTAACATAACATAATTACTTTCTGTTACTTTTGGATAAATTATATTTCTCAATATGGTGAAATTGTTGAGCCAAATTGAATGTTGTATGTTTGTTGTAGGTTTATTGTTTGTCCAGCTGTAACGGTAATTCTGCCGATTTAACTGTACTTTGTTAATTCTGCATCCTGGTCACAAGCATCACCTACGGTCCCAAAATCATTTTCAGCAGTAGAAGTATTAGTAATATTGACAGGTTAGCAAG
The DNA here is from genome assembly GCA_027495735.1 of Lutjanus campechanus. Lineage (NCBI taxonomy): Eukaryota > Metazoa > Chordata > Actinopteri > Lutjaniformes > Lutjanidae > Lutjanus > Lutjanus campechanus. The sequence goes on along the minus strand of JAJHUR010114410.1, from coordinate 17,132 downwards.
TACCTGACAGGATTTCCATGCAGCTAATGTTAGCGGCAGGGTGGGAGATCAGCACCAGCCACCAGCCAAATGTTTGTAAAATAAGTGGCTGGTAGGTTTCTGACAATTATCTGTCAATAGCTGGTAGATATTCAAATTTTGAAAAGTTAATTTCCCTTTCGGTTAGCGGTCCAGTGTAATTAACATGGGCAGCTGGTCTGTGTAGCCATGATAATGAATTGACTGTAAGATTAGCTGGTTTCACTGTGACCATCGTGTGCGCACTGTGCATGGAAATATATCATTCTATATTTTCATTGCTATTTTATCTGTCTCTGCCACTGTGATGGGATACAGTAACCTTTTTTGTATCCTAATTACATAATACTGTTACGTGTAATCTGTTTGTCTTGTTACATCTTTTATGTAGTTTTTCGTCCAGTAATGTCTATCATGCATGATAAACACCGATGAATACACAAAGGAGTCGACTTTCTTATGTATTATTGTCCCTTTCTGTTAGGTTAAAATCAGTTTTGATAGTGGGAAGGCAGCGTGCGATGATCCAAATGAAAAATAATCAATCATTTCTCTTTTATGCATTAAAACTAAAGTAACTAAGACTTTTTTTTGAAAATGTAAGGAGTATAAAGTACAGATATTTGTGTTCAGATGTATGGAGTAAAAGTAAAAGTACAGATACTTGAAAAATTTACTTAAGCACAATAAGAAGTGTTTGTACTTCATTACTTCCCACCTCTGGATAAAACTGCACAGCACTCCAACTCTTCTCGGAGAGATTTATTCCCCCGCAGCTCCTCCTGGGAACCTCTCCATTGACAAGAAGCACACAGGCCGACTCCTCCGGTTGCTCAGACTGGAGGAGCACCATACAAGGAGGTGAAATACCTCCCTCCTGATAAATGTGCGTATCCCCCAATAACTGCATATCATAAACTTGCGGCTCCAGGACCTTGTATGGGCTGCGTGCGCACATCTGCTAAGTTGCAGAGGGGAAGCATGGTTGTGTGATCAACCTCACAGGACCTCTAACATCTCTCACATAACTGCAGAGTGACTCATTTCATGTGTTTAGAAATAAATGCCGCTTTTATTTATTCACCAAATGTGCTTGTAATTAACTTCTCACTACTTTTTAAGGCAGGATTTCTTCAGTTTTTACAACAGCGTTACGTAACATGTTGGGCAGCTGTAACATTGTGTACGTGAAACAGAGTGATAAGACTTTACCCTTCAGTCTGCCGTGTCAGCCAATACCCAGGAAATAAACCCTTATCAGAAGATCTGAATTTGTTTACACTTTTTGGAGATTGTACAATATGACTAAGAGTGTTTAAGGTCAAATGTGATACTAACCGTAAACCCAAAATCATCCAGGACACAAAATTTCATCACCATCAAAAAGACATGAAAACTTAATGTTCTCTCCTCCCTTGTAAGACTGACATATTTTTTTCATATTAAATCAACAAGTTTTTATCTTTTGAATAAAAATTATAAAGCCAGTATAGCCTTATTAGTTGAAGACCAATAAAGAACACATACATTGTCCAGTAAAATAAATTTGATAGTTGAATGAACTGGTTTTAAAAACATTTTCTTAACATATTTATGTTTTATTACATAAAATACAACCCCAATCTAAAAAAAAGTCGGGTGCAAAATGTGAATAAATGCATTTTCAACTTGTAATCAATTGAATGCAATACAATAACTAGATATTTAATGTTCAAACTGATTCACTTTGTTAGTTTTTGTAACTCATTCTGAATTTGATGTCTGTAATATGTCTGGATGGCAGCTGCTTCAAAACTTGCATATACATTTGAGCAAATAACGAGGCCTTCACAATGATCACAGTTAGCCATGCCATCTTGAAAATGATGTGCAAATCATTGCATTCTGTTCCTATTTACGTTTTACACAACATCCCAACTTTTTTGGAATTAGGGTTGTAAATAATGTATTCACTTATCACAAAAAGCATGGGTTGACCTTATTACAACAAGAATTGCAGTGCTTTTCTCAACACAAAAATGTTTTGCTTTCTTAAAATAAAACTGCAGCAAGTTTTTTACCAACTTATTTTCTTGTGGACACAATTTAGTGAAAAGCTGTGTTTATTTGTGCAGGCGCAGCATACCAGACTTCATGAGACCCTTCTTTTTTATAGTTTGAGGAAAACATATTTGATTAAAACTGTCTGTGTCTCTAATACACTTTAAAGATAAGACAAAGTTTTCACAATAATGAAAACAATGAGAACCATGATGAAGGTTAGTATTGAAGTGAGCCTGTGCCCCTTTACACTTAAAATAAAAAAAAATACTGGGAGCAGTTTCACATATTGTCTTTGTGCCAATGCAGAAGTAAAGTAACTCCAACAGGAGCAGCTGCAGCTGGAAGTTCTTTCTGCAAAATAAAGAACTGACTCTTCAAACTGAGAAAATGTAAAATGAAATCAAATTTGGATTTAATTTTCATCAGTGTAAACACTTGTTGATTAAACTTAGTAGCTTAAAGCTTCTACAAAGAGTTTTTAACTGGTGATGAAACAGTTTAATACTGATGCCTCTACATGACTTACATGAGTTAAAAAAGACCCTCCACAAGAAGATCAGCTATTTTTATATAGTTGTTCTTAATGCCTGCCACAGACATCTGTGTTTACATTTTCCCACGCAAAGTCACAGTGAGTGGTACGTTAGCTAGTTAAAAGGAAGAAGGAGGAGATTTTTATTTAGATCATTTTGTTTTTGACATCATATTTTGAAGTTATGGTGGTGATTTTGTCCACAGGGGCCCCCAAAATGAAAAAAATCAAAAAAATTCTCGATGTAGCTTTAAGCATATTGAACATGTCTTCTTAAGTTCAGTTACGTCAGTTGGTTTTTACAAAAGTCAAATAAGACTTTAAACTAATTATTCAACCTAAAATCAATAAACTTGCATTTTTAAGTTGAACCAGCTCAAAATTATTCACTGTGCACATTAAAAGTGTAGATCTGTACATGATAAAGTTTTAAGTTCAGTGAGTAAACTGGTGTTTAAAGTGCAGGTCAGTGTTCACCTAAACAAAATGACCACCTTAAGCAAATATTGAGCTCATATTTTGTCCAGTTTCCTTCATGTATGTAAATAGGACTCAGGTCCCTTCACCGGACTGCATACAGCAGTTCCCACCTTATGGAGTCAATGATTAACTCACCAGCCTGCACACGGAAGCAGAGAACAACACTTGTGCTAATGAACGGCGATCTGTTCACAAGTGACAGTTTTATTTGTTTTATTTAAGTCTCAGGACCGTCCGTCACTGCCCCCGATCATTACTGACACATTCTCCACCGTCACTCGCTTTTATAGATGATTTATGGACGACGCGATTCTCCCTCTGACCACAAATCATTACTTTCTGGACGGTGCACCAACAGATTGCAGGAGTTCACGGGTCAACACTGTGACAGTTATTCATAAGGGTGAATGTGGTCACCTTGACAGCCTTGTTCTTAGCGAGAACAATGCAAGAAGCTCCGCATGTGGTGGAGGAGGAGGTCATCGGAGGTCAGGGTCTTCTCAGAAAGTGGTCACATCTTTGTAATGAAGAGGGAAATGTGATGACTAATGTTGAGGAATACCGACCTCCAGAGGTGGGAGTAAATCACACATGTGCAAGCCACATGCATATCTTAACCTTCAAGTCTCAAGCAAGTCCCAAGTTACTGTGGTGAGAATCAAACAACTCAAAACAAGTCCCTGTCATAAGTCAAGCAAGTAAAGACAAGTCATAGCTCAAGCCAACCAAGTCACAAGTCGTATGAAATTCTGATGATAGCCCTCACCTTTCACATTTAAATCAGATAAAAGACAGTGGTCATGAAAAGTTAAGCTTTATTCTCCATATTTAATGTACTCCTTATAAATCTCAGTGATATTTGACATTTTGTGGCCTCAATAAGCCTCCAAAATGAACAACAATGGAAATTGGGATTGTGAGAGTTGCACATTGATGCAGTGGCGGACTCATCCTGTCTGAGGGTTCAGGGGCAGTAAAAAATAAAAAGGGCACCAGCTGTATGGATATTTTGTCTACTGAAAGGTCACCCTAGAGGACACTTTATCATCAAGGGCCCTTTTTCACGTTTTGTCTGCTGGAGGGGCAACCTAGAGTGCACGTCACCATGCTTTCTTTACTGGAGTGGCACTCTTGAGGGCACTTCGCCATGTTTTCTCCACTAATGGCACTCTAGAGGGCACTTTATCACTTTTTTTTTCTGGAAGGGCACTTGGCCATGTTTACTCCACTGAAAAGGCACTCTAAAAGACACCTCACAGTTTACTCCACTGGAAGGGCAGCCTAAAGGGCACTTTTTTCCCCAAACACATTTTGTCTACTGAAAGAGCACTCTATTGGGCACTTCACCATGATTTCTCCCCTGGAAATGCATCTAAGAGGGCTCTTTTGCTATGTACTTGTGAGTGTAAAACAGCAGACAAAAGGATACAGTGGTATGTCATGAGAAGACTAACATTACACCCGTAATCATTTAGTTTTGAGCATGCAGCTGTGTTAGTTAGTAATGTGGCTGCATAGTGTAACTGGTTATATGGCCCTGAATCAGCCTGCCACTTCTCAATAAAATGCATAATCAATTCAAAGTCTAACATAGCTTAATTTGCCGTTAGCTTTCTAGCTAACGTTTCACTAGCACATTCACATTCACTAACCAAATATCTAGAAAAATGCTTTCCAGTCATCTGTCTCAAGTCTAAGTCAAGTCTTAAGTCATGAACATCAGTCACCTCTGCTGACCTCATAGCAAGTTCACTTGTCATCAGTTGAACTTGCTGTTGTACTGACTGAGAACTGAATAGTTTTGTCTTCTTGTTTTTAGGGTTTGCCCGTTTCTTTTCTGCAGTAGTGTTCTTTGCATTACTATGTTGCTATTCCCGGCTGTGGAAACCTCCCATTGTGATTCACAGGAATCACAGGGGTGTGGTGAAGTTCACTGACCTCCTGACTGCTGTCTGCTCTGGCTCAGCAAGTTCAGATAATAGTTTGGTTCCTCATCCGCTCCTTAGGGGTAGAAAAGTAGAAGACAAAAACCTTGGGACCAGTTAAACTTCCTCTTTTTTATTCATTAGAACAAAAGTATTCATTTTTTGATGTTGATGGAGCTATTAGACTTATTTTTCATGGATCAGACCGAGTTTAACATCTGGCCCTGCTCTTCAAGAGACCGGATGAGACTCCTGAGGGGACACAGGCAGAGATTTACATAGAAAAATCCCCTTATTTTCATTTTTCAGTTATCCTGTGATGGACTAGTTAGTTAGTTTCCTTCGTTATACTTTCAGGAATTCTCATTGTTTCAACCACAGCTAAATAGACATTACAGTGAAAGAACTGGAAAACATGAGTAGAATGCAACAGAGGATAGCTTTCAGTTAGCCCGAAATATAAAATGCTGTTTTTTGAAAGCAAGTCTAAAGCAGGATATCGTCTCATCATCATCTTGATGCAAATGCACCTTTTATGGCTCCGGTTTTCCCTCCATCTCAAAACTGATCCTGGTGATAATGAACCTCTCACCAAGCAGGGGGTTTACTTTGTAAATGTGGGCTATAAAGTTCATATTTTCAGACAGATAACATCACACACCACTTGTTCTTAAAACCCCGTCTCCATGTGAAAGCTTATAGCTGCCTTCTCTGCTGAGTCTCAGTAATTATATAAGAATGCACTGGGCGTTCAGAGCTAACCCAGGGAGAGCCAGACTTCTGGACAGGGATTTTCTTGCTTGATATCGACCCTGATTTTTCCTTATTAGGTAGGATTGTGTTTGGTGCTCTCGAAGGGGGAATGCGTGCAGTGCTGGGGGATTTCGCCGTTGGATTTATCTCCCCGGAGAAATGAGACACAGACACACTGTTATGACATGAGCTTACTCATCAGGATGCTACGACGATGAAGCAGGACTTTTCAGGTTATGACCTCCGAGTTGGGGGAGTTCCAGTGTCAGCTTAATAACAATGTAGTGAAAACAAAAAGTGGTCCATACGTCTAATAATATCAAGGCCAATTAGACTTTTATTAGTTTATTTTGACATAAGAACAACACATAAGTCTCTCAGGGAGATAATTCTTTTGGTCAACTTTCCGTGCAGACTAGTGATCCAGTTCTTTTGAACAGCTCTTTGAACACCGAGTTGTTCTTGGTGAGAGCCGTTATTTTTATCTTTGTGACCAAATTTCACTGTCTGCCCTAAATCCACTTCCCTTCATGTGAACAGTGAGTCATTGTATCCAAGATAAGGCACCTTTATTTTTATAGGCAAAAAAACATTTTATACAGATAAAATTCAAAGTAGTAAATTCACTGACAAAGCAGGATATAACGTGACCTTGTGTAAAAATTTAAAGGAGCTAACCATCGCAATTCCCGTCCTGCAAACTGAGTCAGAACATATCAATGCTAAGACAACATAACTTTAACAAATGGTCATTTACAGTTTGTTCATACTTGAAAAAAATTAAAATGTCATAGATCAGAGAACACTGTACTCTTGCACTGTTCTCTGTGTGCTGCTGCTGCTGCTGATGTTGTGCTGTCTGTCACTCAAACATCCCTGCTTATTGTGTTTATGACAGTAAATATGAATTGAATTGAGTTAAACTGAAATGAGATCTCCTTGCTTTTATTAAAAAAAGTGAAAACAGTGCCACCAAAATCCCACTTGTGGCCAAAATATATATACATGTTAAATATAAATACCATACCATGGTATTCATATAGTATTTACATGCACATTGCCTAAATTCCTTTTCAGTGCTTTTCAGAGCACCTATGGCAAAGAGATCAGCTCCTGTGTGTTGACATTAGGTTTAATTTCATGCTCCTTTATCTAGTCCACACATGTAAAATGAAAGTATATTGATGGGATGTGAATCTGATACAAATCTTACCCTACCCTTACCTCCCCAGTGATTATAACAAGAACAAGAAAAAAAATAATAGCAAAAAAGAGCCATATGATCCCTTCAAAGAAATGTAAATCCTGTCACAACTGCATTTGTTTCAGTCAATAGTATTATAATAATATTGCAGTGTGCATCAAAGGGGCATTCCACTGATTTTACACTTGAGGCTCATCTCGAGGACCCAGCCTGGCAAAACAGTTGTATGATGTCTTCTGTAGCTCTGGAGGAAGTTTGATTGTGATTATGTCATCAGGGTTGTTGTTGGTATTATAATCTCGAATTGGGCTTGAAAATGTAAAATGTTTAACAGCAAGTTTATGTTACAAACTGTAGAAGTTTGAAAAAAGTGAACATTTAGCAGGCAGGAAAGGTCTAATTGAAAGAGATGCTATTGTGATGCATTATAGGAAATGTAGGATCCAATGCTTTTGGAACTTGACCCATACTAGTCTCGCAATACCAGACAATCTGAGAATTCCCTGCAATCGTCAGAGGATTTCTAAATGCAAGGTTGCAACAAACCTACGCCCTTTGAATTTTTTCAGTGACACGCCTTAGTGGAAAAGATGCTCTCCTCCCATTCTCATCAATAGTAATCACGTAATGTCACTGCCCCAATATGAAGAGCTGCCCCAAAGGCTTTGAACTGGTTCTGCAATGTAGGTTTTGACTTTCTAGTTTTATCCACCCTGTTTTAACAGCAAAAGCTGTGAAAATATTCTCAGTCTCTATTCAGTGAAGCGTTTAGACACTGACTTGTGAGTCCAGACCCATACTAAGGAAGAAAAGTCACAATGTCGGCCTCTGCTGCTTTGATTTTGTCCTTTCTGTCCCCAAATGATAGGAGGTTCTTCCATGCTGTCCTGGAATAATTATATTTTGGAGACTCTTGTATGCGTATTCTCATAATTATTGAATTAAGAATATGTAATCAACTTAGACGTTTCTCTTTGTGGGGAGGAGAGGGAGGTTAGTCAGAGGGCAACCACAGACAACACAATTAGTCTTTCAATGTATGGGCAAAGATTATGTGTAATTGATTAGTGATCTTAGCACAGGACACATCTGGACTGTGTCATCCTTGTTATTTGTGTCTAATAGCTTGTAATGTGCCTGATTCTATGATTTAGATGAATATGCTCATATCATATAGAAAGACAGACAAACATCCACACTGGCTACACACATGCTCATTCTAATTTAATATGCACACATGCAACAGGCCATACACACCTAGGTTTATGAGATTTATGAGGGTGATGGGGGTGTGTAGGGAAAAACTGACCCATCCTGTCCAGCTCCACATGCACATGAACACACTTCTCCCTTATAAAAGCAGTCTGGTTGTCTTTGTTCTTTGCAGAACTAGAGTTTTACTTTGTGTACTCTGTTCTAAGCACATCGTGAATGAAACAGCTTCAAATAAGAATGAGCTTGTGGTGTGATAAAATCAGTATCAGTTTAAGTGTACGCTATATTTAGAATAATTTTACTGCTTTACTCTGCTGTCAGACAGCCTTTTATGACAGGAAGCCACTGTTATATAAGCCAAATATTGCTCTCTCCAGACCAACTAACCTTCATAAGCAAAATCAGTAATTTTATCTTGCAGAACACGAGAGCTGCTGGTCTATCGCGGTTAGTTTATTGGTATTAATGCGTGATTTAGGGGAATCTGAACTAACCCTTTCAAACACCAAACTCACACAATAACACAACTCAAGAGATCAAGGCAGTGGTAGACCAGCAATTTCTGTGCTCTGCAAGGTAAAATGATTGATTTTGCCCACGGAGTTTGGTTGGTTTGAGGAGAGGGATATTTATAACAGAGGTTTTCCTTCAGAAAAAGCTCTGTGGTGAAAAAAAACTAACTACAGTGTATACATAAACTGATTTTTTTTTTTAAGTGGCTAAAATACATTTTGCTGAGCTTCTGAGCTAGTGCTCCTCTGTGCATCTCCTACCTGGGGCTGTGCCAACTGATATCTACTGCAGCTAAGACACTGACTAAGTACCTCATACAACCCATTATCAAATAATCTGAACTTTCCCTTTAAATTTGTTAAGATTTTTCCAGTAACCAAGCCCGTTATGACATGCATGGTTATGGAAAACACTGAGGCAGATTTCTTGAAGTGCAGCAGCTGCTGTTGATGCTTAAATGGCAGCAGTGTGGAGGTGAAAAAGAAGCTTCTTTGTTTGCTCTTCAGGATTTCTGTATCATACATCAGTGCTCGTTGAACATGCCAGGGAATTACTCATGTAGTTATTTGTTCATCAGTGTGATGGGGCCTTTAAAGTGAATGCCAGCTTGCTGAGGGGAGATCCGGTGTAAATAAGGACCAGCATGTCAAACACATTGTAAATGGGATTACTTTAAGTCATTATTTGTAAATGTAGCTTGTTTGTAGTGTTGCCCTTTGTGAGACAGATAATCAGCTGGCTGTGATTGCTTTGGGCGATGATAGGTCATCCGTCATGCCTGAGCAGTAATGGCATTGTTGCAGACACAATCCTCCGCTTCCCATATTTTTCCTGTTATGTAACGCAGTTTATTGGGAGATGATGACTCAGATAGGGTGACATCGTTGTCTGGAAACTGGAACATTGATTCTATCAGTGCTGCCTGCCTGCTAACCTTGTGCAGAGACACAGAGTGAGTATAGTTTTCTTGGTCTGGACCACAATGATTATAGACTCTAATGCTCAGCTGCAAATACCACATGGAAAACTCATCAGTGCAAATTGTGTTGGGCAGCTCTCAGCCTGTAGTAGCCCGGCCCACACTTGGTGAGTGCTTTCCTGCCAAGCTACAAAACCATAGTTTGTACCAGAACAGAAGAAATAGCCTAATCCTCATATTAACCCTATTGTTTGCCTCTGCAGTTACAATCACTGATGTTTTCTTACCAAGACAAGATACATGTGCACTAACGGTAACGCTGACCCAAACGAGTTAAAATAGGATCTACAAGTTAGGAGGTTTCTGCAATATGGCCCCAGGGCCCTATTTTTAAAACATATTTTGGGGTCTAAATGACTAATAGGTACAAAAAGTTTTGGATTGGTCTGGGTGGTCTAAACCAGCAGCTGTGAAACGGGCTGCAATGGCTGCTACCTAACTATCGTAACATGTTTGTTCAGGGCTAAGGCTTTAAAACACAAAAGTCACAAAATAACACAAACCAACTGATTGAGGCAACAGTGGACTGGCAACTCCAGTGTTCTGCGAGGTAAAGAAACTTTGTTAAAAGAGTCTTCAGATAGAATCAGGCTTTGTGGCCAAAATGCCACTCTTCCCATTCATTTGAATGGAGGTAATCCGTAAGCTCAGACTGGTTCATGGACCAGTGTCCTTGCTTGGTTTGTTCCATGCAACCAGCTTCAACGTCTGTGTCTGGCTTGCATTGTATGTTGGAAAATTGTGATATTAAGTAGCTTCCTGTGGTTTGTGTCCATTTGTTTGAGAGAAAGAGAGCATGCAGCTGTGGTCATGCAAAGGTAGAGACTGAAAGAGGAGGGGGAGCGCTGGTAGCGAGATAGCCAGTGGATCAGAGAAATTAAGTATTATTTCCTGATTGTTTCACGGTCCTCTCATTCTAAGAACATATAAGCGCTCTTGTGCTCCCCTGTCTGAATACAGCCTTAAAGGAGCAATATGAAGCAACCGCACATGCAAAAGTGACTACAGCGAGTTGGAGCCACAGACACTCATTCGGCAAACATTCAGCATTAAGCATTAAGCAGTTTTATTGACTTTGACTGGTCCATTTTCCTTCAAAGATTATGTTGCAGCCATCACATCCGGGACTACTGGACTGACTCCAAAACTTTTTGTACCTATCAAGATCCCAAAAATGTTTAAAAATAGGGTTCAGGTTTAAAAAGTGGAATTACCCGTTAACAATGTGTCTGCAGAGGCCAGGGTTGCAGGGATGGAGGGCTGTACGGCGGCTGTGGTTTCTATGCCAACACTGTTATTATGGGCCATTTAGCCACTGTGGATGAGAGGTGCCTGCCTCATGCAGGATCGGAAATGGCCTCCCCCTCATTTTCCCCCGTCCCTTTGATGTTGAAACAGCAGGCCTAATCTGTTTTTCTGAGGTGCAATTGATTAGGAGCCGGTCTCCTCTTTCAGTAGCCGACCCTCTCCATCGTCCAGCTTATTACGGCATTGTGTGACTGGGAAAAGTGAGGCGGCCGTGTGAGTCACACTCATTGTTTTTGGGTGGGTTTTTCCTTAGTAACAGGGAAAAGTGGGTGACGTTGACTTTCCCTCTTTGGAATACTAGTGGGATGGGATAATGGAACAGTTGTCAAGGCAGTCTGGACGTAAAATGTGATTTATGACAGAGAGGCTTTGTGGAACCCCACACAACAAATAGCTCAAAGGGTTAAAAAGGGCACGCTGCAAGATTCAGAATAAAAATAAAGGAGATAAAATCTTCAGATCTCTTGTTTATGTTCACAAACATTAATTATATCTCTAAAAACAGATGTGCCACCCTTAAAGGGCCTGAAAACCTGCTTTTCCTCATCATCTTGTACTTTAAGCAACAAAGTCTTAATAAAAACACAATTTTCTACCTAAATAGAACAGTTTAGGTTATTTCACATGAAAGATTTCTGTATCTGTGTCTGTGCTCCACTCACTGGTTTAAAGCTCTGTTTAAGGCTCTGTTGGAAAAGGGTGATGTCACATATTTCCGTGCAAGAATCAGGATCTAACTGCATTTGAGTCGAAATGTCAAGTCAAGTTGAGTCAAGGCAGTTTCATTTGTATTGCGCCAAATTATAACAGATGTTACCTCAGGGCATTTTTCATATTAGAACCGGTCCGGGCAGTACTCTTTACAGTCTTATTTACAGAGACTGAAAAGTTGTGGTGACAAACTTGTAACTTTGATTGTGTAATATTTAGTTATGAATATATAATTTTCTATAGAAAAAGTTAATGTTTAATGCCTTTGATAACAATGGGTAAGGAAAGTTAAACTTCTCACACCTGAGGAGAAATCTGAAAAGTATTTATGGTAATAAATCATGAAATAACCACAATATGTCATCAGAGATCAAGGAAACATGTTAAACTGAAATACTTGCTTCTCTGACAACATCGCTGCAGCTGCAGTGTCGCCCTTTGAAATTTCTTTTCCAGGTTGGAGTAGTTGTTTTTGTTTTTCTACGCTGGAAAATATTTCAATGAAAATTTAACATTTTAAAATTAAAATGTGTTGGGTTCTGTATGTCTTTGCAGATACTTTTGATGCTGGGCTCAAGAATTTGATCTCTGTCATACCAGGACCAAAACAGATCACATGCAGTCTCAGGTAAAGACATTTTTCATTGTGCTGCCATCTGAGTTTATGTGAACACATGACATTAACTCACATCTTTTTGTTTGGATTTCACGGTAGCTTTCCTAAAAATCATGATGCATGTTGCAATGTTTTGTCATTTTTTGCAATAGAACTGCATAAGCAAGAGAAAATTGCCCAAAAAAAGTTGGGATTTTTATTTCTTTATTTTGTATAATTCATTCAAAATCAAAGGCAGCTTGTTCCAGGGAGAATCGAACCACACTGTTCTGAGTTTTAAAAGTAACCTCACCAAAACCCCTCAGGATGACAACAATTATGACAAATTATGCTTATTTGTAAATAAAGAAGAGCACCAGGGGGTCAAACTCAGTCAAAACCATAAGAACAAAACTTTAAAATATAAAAAATAAAACAGTGACAAACTACAAACAAAAAAAGATTTAAAAAAGCAAATAATAAAGCACTGAGCTGATTCATTGAGACGTACATGTTTGGTGGAACTCGTGGGAAGCTGTATTGCAATAAACCTGATTTTGATTCTAAATACTGACACTTTGAACTGTTTAACAAATGCCAGAAAACACTCATGGGTGTCACACAAGTCAGTCCAGTCCAGTGTCACAACAACATGCCTTTGGTGCAGATAAGACTTCTACCGTTACCACAAAGCACAGGGGCTTTCCCATGACCCCCGGCAACCACCCAGAGAGGAGCAAAGCACCTGATTCAAACACATAGTGTTCCAATAGAAGAGCCGGACCAGCCATCATGGGTGGGGGATGTAAAAAGATCACTATGGTGACCACAAGACCACTGCTAGCGCTGCTGGACTTTGAGGTTGACATCTACGGCCCCTTCCCAACCTCTCTGGCCCCGGCTCCGCCTCCTGGCTGCAGAATAGGGAGGCCTGGTGAATAGGGAGTTAATGGGCTCATAATGGTGCTCTCCTGTTTCAGTGCCCCCACTCTGCACCTTGAATGAGGCTTTTCTGCAGTCGTGGCAAGAGAGATGATGAAGTGGGTGGAACACCACTTCCCACTAGTCCTGCTTTAAATAAATTAGGGGCCTTTTCATCACAGGCTCCCCCACAGAGGCCAGTTATTCTCTGGAGAATAGCCGAGCCACTAACAAGTTCACATGACCTCCCAGAGAGAGTGTTGTTTACCCAGAGCCAACAGGACGACATGACAGGAGCAAAGTTCACATATTGTTTTTATTCATCCATATTTTTCCTCTATGTTTAGCAGCGTGCAGAAGTGGTCAGCGATCCAAATGGCTCCCAGATTATCTTCTCCAGGGAGCCCGGAGGGTCCTCGGGTCGGGAGATCCTGACTTCTCCAGAGATGACCCATGAGGTGGTGGTCATCTCCCCTGGACTCCCAACGCCTCCTCTGAGCCCTTTTCGCTCTGCAAGACTTCCATCTGGAGAGTTCAAGGTATGCAGAGTAATGTCCTGCAGGCTGTGTTTACAACAATGCTGAGGGGAAGTGCACGAATTCAGTAAACAAGTGCTCCTCCCTGTGGAAAAATGGTGCATCACAGGATATACATTCAGCCATGGACATAGACAGTTGCATTACACTGAGATGCTTGTATTACTGATGTATAATTCTACCTTTGTGAAGGTGTCAGAAATGAATGGAAGTGGACCAACAACTCTCAGCTTTGGATCCTACTATGGCCCCTCACAATCACATGGTAAGATTGGTAAGGTTTTTTTTTAATCTGTGCATCATATGGGTGCCTTGCTGTATAAAGGCAAAACATTTTCAAGAAAATATTATCCATTAAATCGAGTTTAAAAAAACAAAGCAGTGTAACATTGCAGTGTTTCAAAAAGTCTCAGTTCAAGTGGATGTCCTTAAAGAAATTAATTCCAGATCAAATGCAAAAGTCTCAGCTGATATATAAGCACTGAAAACAGTTACAGCAAATTGTGAACAGTGGAAGTTCTTGGAGTTAGAGGAGCTGAAAGGATTTGAAATGTCAAAGTTCTCATGTTCTGGTCCAAATGTAGAAACACACAGATTGTTAATATCACAGCCATGATGGAGCTCTGCAAAAGTGAATCGTACCTCTCCACGTTTAAAGGTAACAGTCAAATTGTACAGTATTAAAATATGACATAGTGCTCAAACTGTGTAATGACAATATCACCTGATGCTCTACTGCCCCAAAAGACTTTTTCCCCCATAGAATGAAATGAGTGGCGGCAAAACAGCAGATCAGTTTTTTTTTTAGCATCACAACCACAGTGAAATGACTTTTCAATATCAGAATTCAATTCATTTGGTCAAGTCTCATTTGGAAATTAAAAAGGGGTGGAACTTAGAAAGGAGTTTAAAAGCAGATTCATGGCTGCATACTTCACCTGAAATCAATAATTAACTAAAACAACACACTTACCAAAATCTTATTGTTGTGACTGTGTCTCAGCTGGACTGTCCAATGGTGTCCAGAGCTCTGCCACTTTACCACGCAGCTGGACTCCCACCAGGGAGGAGAGGCTCATCAAGTTCTCAGGCATCGGCCCTGTGGATGAAACTGGGATGCCCATCGCCTCCAGATCAGTAAGACAAAGACACAGACTGTACTGTTTGATAATCAGACACTAGCTGTGAAGTTGATTGATTTATCTGCTTATTTTTTGGGGGGGCTACATTACAGACAAATGTGTTCTATGTTGATTTGAGTTGACTTTTTAATGTTTCCAGTGTGCCAAATTTCTCAAAGTCTAATACTCCAGAGTTGTTTACCTTCTGCACCTTGCCTTCTTTTCTTATACCAGAGTGTGAACAAGCCCAGAGACTGGTACAAGAGCATGTTCAGACAGATCCACAAGAAGCCAGAGGGTAAGGACGCTCCTCCTCTTCCTCCTCCTCCTCCTCCTCCTCCTCCTCCTCCTCTTCTCAAACACCAGAGAGAATTCCTCTCTGTCAGCGTCAGGTATACGGAGTTGATCCAGCAAACAGATTATTGCAGAGGCAAAATAAGACATGATGAAAGAGCCCTGAAGTCTTATGCCATTTCTGCTTATTAGCTTTGACAATAATCCAGCTTCTTATCTCGGCCCCTCCTAAATCTTGCTGTTCATTTGTCTCTATTACGTGTTGCGTAATAGAATCACATTCCCTGTTATTTATGTGTTTCATGGCACCATCGCAGCACTGAGGTGGTTTTAGTGGATCGCTCTGGATCTGCAACTCTCTGCAAATGATTTGCCATCTTAGCTGAAGAGCTACTGGTGTTCATTGGTGGAGCAAAGACAGGATTTCTACATTTTTGAGTGAAACTTTTTATTTGACAGCTGCACGAGTTACTTTTTTGATTAAATGTTAATATACAAAACATGAAATCAGCAATAAAGACCTGCTCACTGGACATTATCCTCATTATCCTCTTTATTACATGGTTACTTACCAAAAAAACAAACAAACAAACAAACAAATAATAATTTGACACAAAATATTAATGTTAAAATGATTTTATCGTAGCAACAGTCAGTTATACAGAAATAGCAGACCTTAAAGTGCATTTTGTATTTAACAAAGCCATGTAATAATAAAATACACTGACTTTTTTATATTTCAAACTATCCAACAGTATCTAAAGTAGCTAAAAATGGTTCCACCTTGACCAACTGTGACATGAAAAGGCTGTCTATACATTAAGATGTCAATAAAAAGAGTCAGCTTATATGGTATAGATAATATGCAACACTTTGCAAGGGGTCTTTCTGTATAATATTATAATATAGAGTATTTTTTACTTTTGATACTTTAACACTACTACAGGGAGTTTTTAACTGGTTTTACAGTCTCAATTTATTACTGACGCCTCTATATGACCTACATAAGCAAAGAGCAGAAAGAGAGATAAGCATCAGAGAGAAGATCAGCTATTTCTGTGTAGTTATTCTTAATGCCTGCCCCCGGCAAAGTTTCAGTGAATAGTACATTACCCAGTTAGAAACAAGCTGGATGAGATTTTTTTTATTATTATTATTTTGATAATCTTATTTTTGAATTTATATTATGTGGGTATTATGGTGGAAAGACTACTGCTTTTGTCCACAGAGGGCTCCAAAATCAACAAAATATGAAAGTTCCCTGTAACAACTTTGAAGATATGATATGCAACGTTTTCTTAAAAAATAGTTTACAGTCTTTGTGCTAAGCTAACTGGCTGCTGGCTTTAGCTAACACTATGTATATTACAGTACAGGGGCATGATAGTATTTTATACCACTACTTTAAACTCTTGCTTTAGAGTACCACTGCAGTGGTAACAGGGTTAGGGAATCTGGCATATACTGTATACAAATATGAAAACGTAACGCACAACTATTATATTTTGCTTGATTTAACCATATCAGGCACTCGAGTGTTTTATGTCTTAATAAATCTCTCTGTTTTGCTCATTTATCAGAACCTGAGCTGGAGGATTCAGAGCGGTGGTCAGCCGAACGTAAGTGAATCCGGCAAAGTCCACATTGTTGTCTGTCCAGTTATATAATCAGTTTTACTTAAGACTGATCTGTACTGACCCACTGATCTGCAGGGCTCCAGTTATCTGCCAACACAGAAGAAAGTAATGAAGCAGACAAGAATCTCTTCAGACTAACACCTTATGGAGCTCTACCAGACTGGTGAGTTTAGACTGGTTTGATGTTACTGCATGGCTTAGCATATCGCACACAGCACACACTGGAAAGAAGACAATTAGGCAACCTGCCAGTCCATTACGTAGCCCCTACAGACAGACTGACAATCATTCACTTTCACACCTTTGGGCAATGTAATAAAGTCTTGAATCAACCTGAGCTGCAGTGG
>JAJHUR010114403.1:1035-31119 GCA_027495735.1 Lutjanus campechanus | reverse complement strand
CTAAGCTAAGCTAAGATAAGATTTATTCCCACACCAAGGATAAACTGTGCCGTTAAAGTGAGTAATACATAGAGTAAAAATAGAATGATAATATAAAAGAAGAATAAAAATATAAAACTATGAATTAAAAAATGTACACACAAACTATATCCACCATAAGCCCCTTCCACTTACACAGACACATGGATATACTGTATATAATGGAAATTGTACAGGATAATTGCAGAAGCATTGGAAACACACATGGTGTGTAGGATTAAACTAGAAATAATATAAATGATTATTGCCGTGTAAAAAAGGATAAAAAAGGATAAACAGCACAGAGGTACAGAGACGGGAGTCGAGCCAAGTTCCCCTTAGCTGCCTCATAATTCAAACAGATATCTCCAAAACTCGGCAGCTGATACAAAAACAATCTAGATGGATAAATAGCACTACAACTCAGAGGAAAATATGTATTTTTGATTTCAGAGTGAATTGTCCCTTTTAAAAAAAATGCTTCTTTTTTTCCATGCTTATATGAGCTTGGTACATTTTGATGCTAATGGTCAGAAATTGAATCCATCTCATTCAAGGTAGAGCTTCATATGGACTAATTATTATGAGGACTGAGCTGTGACTGGTTGATAAATATGTGCAAGAATTGGAACAATGTGACCTTTTGCAAATATAAATGTCTCTCACAAGACAATATAATTGGCTGCACTGAATACCACGGGGAGAACAATTAACGATAACAAGCAAATATCTCTGTCCCCAAACAGCAATGTGATGGAGTTAAAAATAAAAGAGTCAAAGCTGCGTCTCCAGGCTGTTACTGTAACTTAGCATGGCGAGCATTAGATCACAATAACGCTGCACATTTACAGTAAAAGCACACACTTTGCTAATTACAAGTCATTCTCTTGAAATAGATTAGACACACGGTGTGCCGCTGAGGTTAAGCAGAGCGCTACACGTGCAGGAAATGACAGTGTAATTACGGAGATGACTGCAGCATCCCGGAGACCTGCTTTAGCTCAGTGTGCAGCTGACAACAAACACGCTCAGCCTCGAAATGTGGATTGTCATGCCTTTGTTGGGGAACCTGCAACAAACAGCAGTGCATACAAACTAATCATATTCAATCAGATGATTTCATAACATCGTAAAGACATAATGAAGAACATGAGAATGAATTCTGAACCCACCTCTGTTTGCAAGATCTGTAATTTTTGACAACAGATAGGACGGCAAGGAAGTTCTGAATGTTGTATTAGATGCTCTACATTCATGGCGTGTAACATTTATAAGATAAGAATAAGAACAGTATAATGTTCATTTATAAATGAGTTTTGTCTGCTTACTTTCCCTCCCGAGGAGTTTGTGCAGCCTGTGTAGCCCTGCTGCTGCAGTATAGCTGTGCTTGAGGAGTCTGTTTTTTTGTTGTCAGCAGGATTTTTTTTCACTCCTACATAATTCATAACTCTGTCCTTCACTTTCATATAGTTCTACTTGAATGCAAGTCAACCCCCTCCACACAGACACAAAAATAGATTTTAGTTCTGAGCATCCTTTTCCTGCCACGGTAAACCCCCTAACTCACATGGACTTGAAAACTGAAATCTGACTATGGCAAAGTGTGATGCTGTGTTGATTAAAATGGAGATTGTGTTTGCGCTGGTACATGTTAAACATTGAATAGGTGGTTTCAACATGTTGTACAATGTGAAGCAGTGTGACAGTTTTCAAATGTGGCATGTTTTCTCTACTTGAGCATGTGGAAAGCTTTTTATAAAATCTGGTACACAATGAAATGTGATCTTTGTTAGGAGTAATGTAGACATCTAAAAATGTTAGCAGATGTTATTTGCACCCAGGAATAACTCATGTGGCTATTTACATCTGGGTGCATGACAGAGACAAGAACCAGGGTGTCTATAACCAACAACGCTATTTGCACCTCATGGCAGAGACGAACCATGATCTTTTCCAAACAAGTAGTTTTGTTGCCTAAACTCAATCAAGTAGTTTTGTTGTGTAACCTAACTTAGTGGTTTTGTTGCCTAAACCGTACCAAGTAGTTGTTTTTGCCTAGTAAGTAGTTTTGTTGCCTGAACCTAAGTAGTTTAGTTTCATAACCTAATCAAGAAGTTCAGTTGCCTACCAAGTAGTTTTGTTTCCTAAACTTAAACAAGTACTTTTTGTTGTCTAAACCTTAAAAAGTAGTTTTGTTTCATAACCCAATCAACTAGGTTGATGCCTAAACCTAATAAAAGTAGTATTTTTTGCCTAAACCTCGGTCTAAGCCTAAGCACTTTTTCTCCCTACCAAGTAGATTTGTTGCCTAAACCTAACCAAACTGCAACTGAAAACTGAAAATAGTATTTTTTTTTTAAATGCTACAACTAGCAGGTTTCACCGATGTGTAATTTCACCCTACTGTCAAATAATAGTTGTCCAGAGCAGGCCTTGAATCTGCTCTCTCACAGGTGAGCCCTGCACTTAAACCATTCATCCACCACAGCCTCTTATCAACAGTGTGATTATTGATAATTATAGCTAAAACAAAGGGGTGTGAAAAAAAGCGAAATTGCTGCTGTGTGCTAATTCGTACCCAGGTACAAATAGACACTCTGAAAAAGGTTTAACTTTCACCAACCTTACTCAAACCTGTATTCAGATGTGTGTTAGGCTTCTGATTACTGCCAGTTGCAACAACAACCGTAATTTCTCTGTCCCTCTCATTATTACCTAAATATAAAAATATGAACAATGCACCCAACACTGATTTGTCTATTTGTGTCAATCAAAGAACCCGTCATTTCCAATCTATGATTCCTGGGCAACCTGCTGATGGTTAGGTGTCATGCTGAGGAGAACGCCTGCCTTTCCTAAAGAGCTCCAGGAAGCTTACTCTTTTGTAAAATATGGCAACAAAAATGCTGCAGTTTAGTGGCCATGGCGCTGAAAGGTGCACTCAGTAGGTGGGCTAATGTGCTGAAATAATTCTACGCCATCCTGATGATAACCCCTACTGTGTTCATAAGCACATACATGTGCATGTGCATGAACATACATTATGTGTAAGGTCCTGGTTTGTGGGTTTGAAAAGATGGTCACCCTGTGGTTGGTGGATTTCATTACCTTTAGACACACTTGAGCTAGCTTGTTTGCTTCCAGTCTTTATGCTAAACTAAGCTAACCACTGCTGGCTGGAATAACGATATTTACCAAAGCTATTTCTGTATAAAATGTGATATGAAGCAAGAATTGTGCAATTTAGAGGAAGGATGAGTTCAGTTGTTGTTATCTCCGCCAGACATAAGCCCGCTTGATCAATGGACCTTAGGCTTGTCTGCAGATAGTCTTGCATACTGGACTCATTAGCCTATTTTTTGTGTGTGTGCACATTCATGACTGTATGCTAAAGGACCTTTGATTCACCTTTGAGAAATCTCTTTTATGGTTCCACACCAGTGACAGCTGTGGCCAGAAGGCATTGTGTTTTTGGGTCATCCCATGTGCGATATGTCAAGAACACCTTGAGGGAGTTTCTTCAAACCCTGCACAAATGAGCAACTGGACTTGAGGATGAACTGATTATATTGTGGTTGTCAAAGGTCTAAGATCAAGGTCACTGTGTCCTCATGTCCATCACACTCTGAATGCTTGAAGGGAATTTCTTCAAATTTAGCACAAATGTCCACTTGGACTCAGAATAAATGTGATTGTAATCCATTGCAGGTACTGACAAAAAATGTGTAAATAAATCACAGTTACTAATAAAAATGTTGGTGATTACAAAGTGATTACATCCAGATATTCTTTTCAGGATGCCTAGCAGAGATCTGCACTCTCACACACTGAATTACCTCTTCTAGTTGTTTCTGATAAAGTCTGCATGCTTCCTTTCCTTCAGTGTTTCGAGTCTTTTCCTTTAGGTTTGCTCATACTTCCTAACCAGACCCCTGCAACAGCTGCTTGATAAAAGAAATGCTCTCAGCAACTCAAACATGGTTTGCTGCTGTATAATAATTCACAGAGGCTGGAAACATTGATAGAAAAGGGCATCATTTTAAGTTTCAGAAAGATGCCTTTGCATTTTCCAGAAAGAATATCAGCAGAGTCACAGAGTATTAATATGAAGATTATCCCATTTTTCTGTTTAGTGTTCATCTTGTGCCTCATGGGAACAACAGTAAGATCAAAGGTCTTGTCTATCAGAATGTGCTAACTCCGTCACCCCATGTGTTTTCAGAATAGGTCAAATCATGCTGCCATTAATATTTCACACATGCTAAATGGAAAAAGATGTTCAAATGGTCGCAGTGTCCAAATAGCTGTCCCTTTTTCTAATAAGACAATATATATGAGAGACAATTTGCTACATCAGATCAGGAAGATGGCCCTATCTATTTCTTGTTGAGCCATTTATCTTACCAACATTGATGAATTCATTATGGCGACAATTCCTGTCGCTATAATGAAATGCCACCCAAAGATTGGCTCCTGGTTGAAATGGAGAGCAGGGATATCTACCCCAATAATTGTAAAATTTCACTCCTTGGGAGATCCATCTTTCTTCTGTAGGCTCATATTACTCAGCACGCTATTGTGTCTGCCGTCGCTGAAGGTCTCTTTGACATCTAAATGAGTTTAGAACATCCCCCTTCAGCAAAGCCACTTCTTTAATTGTGTCCTTTACAGGTTTAGACAAGGATGAGAAACTTTGATTAAAACTCATTATGGAGCAAACCTGTATCCTAAGTACCAATTAAAGTTTTTATTACAGTATATTATCAGGTTAAAATGGCTATTAGTCTTAGATACATGATTTTTAGGGTAAGGAATTTATTGATGACAGACAAGCGAAAACCCTTATTACTTCATTACAGCATATTAATATTATTAACACACAGTAACGAGAACGAACAGTTTATTACACCCATGTCTATAATGCATTATAAACAAGCTAATAATGCATTTCTGATCTGCGTATACCACTGTATAATTATAGTTATAAGCACTCAGAAATATCCATAATGATTTATATATTGCACAAGTATAGAAAACACACTGACATATTGCACATATATAGAGTGTATTTGTATTTCACTCACATGTCAACATTAACAGTTGGTACATTACACAATATCCACATTGCACATTCCCATTTATTGCACACAGTAACTGCATTTTTGATCTTTTGGATTCTACTTTATTTTACTTTATATTGTCACTATTTCCCCTTTGCACTGCTCTGTCAGTTGCTGTGAACTTCTTTTCTTATGTCATTTTATCTTTATAACAATAATCATGACACATTATGAAGCACTGAATACAACTACTACCACCACTACTACTACTAATAATAATAATCTTTATTTTATTCTGTGTTGGATGTACCAGCATCATCAGTGTATTTGCTTTTTTTCCCCATACCATTATAATTCTGATCGTTCTAACACTTTCTAATCATTTTATAATGCATTATAATGTGATAATAATTCTCTCTGAGTGAGTCTTTGGCTGCTGTAAGTGAAGTAATGACATTTCCTAAACAAATAGCCTTAACCCTAACCTGCCTCTGGTGTTTCTCACTGAAAGAAAAAAAAAGCATTGTTAAATCAAATAGGCTGCACATGTAGAAATGACAAATAATCAATTAACATTACTTTACTGTTATTAATCTTTTCTTTTCATTTAAGCATTCTTTAAGGGTTGGGGTTAGTTGTAGGATTAGTGTATACACCATGACCCTGCCAAATAAAATGTCTGTGAGTGACCAACAATTAAACTTACTTATACTCTATTATACTTGACCTTATAAGTCATTAAAGTCGCTTTTTAATGTGTTCTGATTATTGTTATAAAGCATTATGAAAATAGGTGCGTACAACTATAATTATAATGTGCTATAGGAAGGTTATAACCATTGTTTGAATTACACCTTGGCTTGCTTGGGTGCCCTATTTTTCAGGGGTGGGACAAAACAGTATGCATATGCAAACATAAAGGCCCACCTGCTTGGAAAAATACAATATATTTCATTAGACATTCCATTACAATTACAATTCACATTTCAATTCAAACAGAGACTATTCAGCCTTTCAAAACAAAGAAACAAAACATTATTCACTATTGCAATGTTGTTTACATTGGCTTTTCACAGTGAGACAATAAAAATACCAGTGCACAGTGGAATTGAAGACGTTCACTCCAAAGACAACAGTGCATAACATGTGTTATGGACGCCCCGACACATGGACGGCCACCGCAGGAATATAGCATTGTCTTTATAGACAAATGGACATGATCAGAATGCACAAATAAATATTAGCCCATTATTTGTTTCAGGGACCTAATATACAGGAAAACATAAATTAATGCAGGATAAAAGCAGTTTTTATTTTAGTTCCTCCTAAATTTCGCAAATGAAGCTTTCCAGGGAGCTCAAGTCTAATTTGGACCCTGATTATAATGCATTCTAAGCATGTTTATAATGCATTATAGACATGGGCATCATAAAAAGTGTTATTGAGAACTCTTCCTAGAATTATCAGCTTAATGAAACAGAATGGTTATAGCGTCTGTGATTTGTTTTTATTTATACTCCAGTTAATTTAAGAATATGTTTGGTAATGAAACCACACTGAAGACCAGAAATATAAACTCAAAGCCAGCGCTAATGAGGTACGAGAACATAATGGCTCCCAAGTAGGCAATTAATATAAAAAAAAAGTGCTCAGTATCAATATGTCCTGCAAAGGCAAGACAGGCACAAGATCCATTTGGCAAAACACATCAATATGCTTCAGTTAAAAGGCAAAAGACGTTCTGAACACTCAGTCGCTCACAAGCTGTTGTCACTCTCCACTGCCCAGTGCAGTAAAAGTTTTGATGGGATGTGTGTCACCGGATTATCTCGCCTACACCCCCCCCAGGCTTTCATTGTAGGGCTGTGACATGGGCAGAGGCATTTAGTGCGACTCCCAAGTGTCACTGGCAGCACAGCAGGACCCTGCAAGGCTCCAGGAAACACCATCTATCATTGTCATAAGGCCAATCATCCACATCAGCGGGGCCTTTCTTTCTGCAGGAACCATGACACCCATTAAGCACTCTCACTGACCCTGCTCTGGTACATACTATTTCACTTTTATCTTATTTTTGTTTCTTTAATATAATCTAAATCATGCACGTGTAAAAATCACCAGATTTGTTTAGTTTTGTGCAGCTTCTGGAAATGACGAAATTACTTCTGACCTCCAGGCAGAGTTTAAGTTAAGTGGTAATTGCCTGCTGGATATCAAGTTGGATTTTGGGCACTTTCTGGTCCAGATAAAAGTTGGAGTCATTTGAAATCACAATTGTTTGATCATCTTACTTTGTTGCTCACCAGATAAGAAACTGTTTTGTATGATAAGACTTATTGCATACTGGAACTTCAATATTTGCCGGCAATTGAGGGGTCTGGCTGTAACGGACTCTGTGTAACCAGAATCATGACAGGAAATGGAAAAAGGGACGTTCATTTCATTCTTGAAGAGAGAGAGGACAGATGGGAAAATATCTGACATTTATGGACAGTTCGGGGAGCAGATATGAGGAAGGCGAGATGGAAAAGTCTTTGTAGAATTCGGCAACACTTCATTTTACAGGTCATTAATTTCATGGTAAGTATACGGTAATTAGCTAGTAGGATATTTTAAATTTCTCTGAAATTACTCTAACATTTTACTCCCAAAATTCCAAATGTTTCCCAGAGATCACATCAGTAGTTATACTATGTATTTCTACTATTTAGACTTCATTTATATCTAATATCCATGTTGAGACAGCAGGGGATGAAGTGTAAGTGCTTACTTCATACTTCTGCATAACATGCGAGTAAGAGTATTGCTGCAGCTCAACTTCTAACTAGTTCCTGTGTAACTTCTGCTAAGCAGGCCACTGACTCGAAGTGAGTTGCTGCATATGCAGCTTACTTCACATCTAGTTTCTGCCCGACTTCTGCTGTCCTTGCCAGCTTAACTTCTAACTACTTTCTGTCTAACTGCTGCTGAGGAGAAGTTAGACAGAAGTCAATGACGGCTGCAACAGCTCAACTTCAATTTAGTGTCCTGCTCAGCAGAAGTTAGACAGAAGCTAGTTGGAGATTAAGCTGATGTGATCAGCAGGTGTTAGACATTAAATAGTTGGAAATTAATGCATTATCAGCAAAAGTTGGACATAAAGTATTAAGAGATTGCAATAATACACTTACTCGCCTTTACATATAAGGCAAGAAGTTACAATTCATCCTCTGCTGCCCTGATGTTAGTATTAGATATGATTAAACTGTATCACTACTGATCTGATATGGAAAATGTCTAGAAATGTGGGGCAAAATGTTTGATCATTTGTGTGTAATTTGATAGAAATTCCAAATATGTTACTTGCTTATTACCACCTACTTACCATAAAATTGGGGACCTGTAAAATAAAGTGTGACCCAGAATTCTCAAGTTACCACTGAAGCTAATAAGATAAACATTTTACAAAGCATTTACAAAAACATTTGCAAATGTATCTGCATTAAAAATGCCAGCAGAGATTCTGAAGATAGTTAAAGGTTGAGTCTCACTCAGTTCGTCAAATAATTATGTTTTGGAAATGAGACTCGACAACCTATGGTCTTATACTGACCTGAGATTGGTCAAAGTCTCCCGTCATAAATTAGATTTCCTCAAGCCTTGTTGTATATAAGATTATGGGGATTTTTTAGCAGAATCTGGAAGAAATGGAATATATTATTCATATGTATTTTTCACAAGGGTATAATATCTTAAAAAGAAGAATTGTTGTGTTTTCATTAATTAAGAATAAGCCATTTATATCTACAAAGGGAGTGTCCGCCATGTTCCAACGTCATGTTTCTACAGGAGCCCAGAACGGACAAACCAAACTCTGGCCTATTATGTTTTTCACAGCCACCATAGGTTCTCCTGCATGCTTGGAAGGGGAGGGTGAGACAAGTTGGTTGCAACCTGCAATCTCACCACTAGACGCCTCTAAATCCTACACATTGATCCCTTAAACTTATTTGAAATATTCCTTTTTAATTACTTAAATACACCGTAACTTAATTTTACCATTATTAAAATAAATACAGAATAGTGACATGAGTTCTCAAGAGGGTTTATTTCTACACATTAGGTGACACCTGGTTGCAAGAAACCGTATTCTATTATGTCAGTATCATGTTGATTTGATCTTATTTTTCCAACACTGAACCACTCCTCTGCACCCATCATGTGATTTGACTACACAGACAGGGTGATATTCTAAATAAATAACGACAATTCTCATAGCACTATAAATTTTTAAGATGTCTACTTCAGTGCCAGAGTGTGCTCTGCCTCAGGTGTATTCACTTATGAGGAGGATACATATACATGTGGACAGACAAAGCTTTTAAACATATGTTCCCATCATACAGACGTGTATCATGAGGGTATAATCATACTATTTTTTTAAAAGCTGCTCATTAAACCATTTATTTTCTTTGTGTAAACTTAATATGATGAGACAGTCACAAGGTTTAGTCTTGCAGGCTGCCCACTGCACAGGCTGCAGGATGTCCGCTTCTTTTATTTAAGGTAAAAATGCTTGGCAAGAAAGAATTCTGAGCGGTGTTCAAGTTGAATTTCACTAGCTACAGTGCCCAGTGAGCCAAGAAGTTAATTTCAAGCCATGCTGGCAGTACACAAATGAAATGCAGTTTATTTTGGTCAGTTAAAAAGTTTTCATGAGCCTATATTCCTCGCATGCTTGTATTTCACTTTACACAGCCTGGAGCTTAACCATGAAATCCAACTACAAAATGTAAAATTAGTGGTCAATCAAAACAGCACATCCTTGATCTCAATGCACTGACAGTTCTTACAAGACATTCACAAGCCTTATAGTACATGCTGAGCTTTCTGCCCACACTGCTCCCACGTTCCCGCAGCTTGTTAATGCAGATTCCAACAAGGAGAACCTTAGGCTTTATTCTCTCGGTGCAGATCATGAAATAGGACGTTAGCTCATTCAGTTTGATGGAGCTCACAGCTCTGGCTTATACCCAGTGAGATAGCGCCTCGGCCAATCTCCGTGCAGGAGATGAGCCCTGGCTGTACACATCTGGAATAATCCACCTGCACCTCTGGAGAGCGGGTCAATCCAGGGCACGCAGCCATGTTTCAGCTGACCCATGTCAAAACAGCTTACAAGCAGGATCATGCATCATTTTCTTTGGTTGTCCAAGCAGCAAATGGACATTGTCATCATCAGTGTCAGTGAGAGCGAGGAGCTACATCAGTGTGCCGCATTAGAATTTTATTTCAGAAATAATGATGGCAAACATTTTCAAATCCCAGGATAAGAATGTTTTTATATGCTCTGCTGCACACACATTGTCATCCCATGTTTGTCTTTTATTTTAAAATATCACTGTCTTTCTTGAGGGGGTTTTGATGTTTATTCTCCAACTATGCTGGGGAAATATAGTTCCATGATATTATATGTATGTGTGTGTATCATAAAATCAAACTATTGGTTTGTAAACCTTGTAACAGGCCAAAATTCCAGTGGTTAAAGTTTGCATTCAATGTAGACGCTAACTTTGTAAGATGGAACAGCAGCATAGTCGTGTGAGTGACATGTTATGGTTGGGACACATCTGATAGCAAAATTATTTAATGAATTTGTCAAAAAATAGGAAGCTTACCAATGCCTGAGCAGTATTCCCACTTTTTTTAAACCAGGAAGTAAGACAGGGGTCCTTAAGGTATAGCTAAAAATTTGAATGCCTGATCAAATCATGTTTTTGTAAAAATCTGACAGAAAAAGCTAACAGAAATATGAGACAAAACTTTAAAAGGCCAAGATTTTTATTGAAAAAAAAAAAACCCCAAAGATTATTGTAATAGCACATTTTTACACATGTCTTAATTAATAAAGTTAATTGTTTGAAGGTGTGAATTGTTGTCTGGGACGAAGAGAGACAAAGAGTATTTTCTGGCACAGAGCAAGTTTAGAAATTTAAAAATGAAAGCAAACAAAAACTTTTCTTAAAGTACATGTATTTCACATGCACACAGGACTACAGGGTTGACATGTTATGGTTGAGACACATTTGATGTTAATATGATTTAATGAATTTGTCAGAAAGTTTACAAGTGCTTGAGCTGTATTCCTGCCTTTTTTAAAACCAGGAATGAAGACAGGGGTCCTTAGGGTATAGCTAACCCTTTTTATGCCTGATTAAATCATGTTTTTGTAAAGATCTGACAATCTGGGACACAACTTTAAAGGGCCAACACTTTCATTTTAAAACAAGGATGTTTTATAATAGCACATTATTATACTTTTATTGTATTCTGCTGTTATCAGTAGATATTGTTAGTTTTTAGATGTTTAAGGCTTTTAAAACATGTTTTAATTGTTTGAAGTTGTCTAAAACAAGTGTTCTCTGACACTGAGCAGGTTTTGAAATAAAAAAAATTAAAGCAGACCAAAGCATTTCATAAATTACATATATTTCATATATATAAATTCTTAAAATATAAATTTTCACCCAAAAGTTGGACTTAGAGTATTATTAGTAATAACTTTTTGGACATGCTCGGTCCCAATTCTCAAGAATAGGTGATATATTATTTTCATTTAACTGAATATTTAACTATTGCACACACAGAAAGTTACATTAACTTTGAAAGAATGTGCACATCAATCATAAACGAGCACATGGCTGCAGAAGACAGCTGCATGGCCCGGAGCCGGAGAATAACTGCTCTTGCGCTGTCCTTTTCGAAGCATTGGCTGTGAGGAGCCGTGTTGAACAGCAGAGCAGGAAAACATCCTCCAGCCTAACAGCCATAAACAGGATTGATGTCTGCAACCAAGACGTTTGACTTTATCCAGCCGAGCTTGAGAGGGATCATTCGGCTTCATTGAGCTGAACTGAGGTTTTGATGGAATTGTTTTTTCCCCACAATATTTTCTTTACCTGTTGCCACCCATTATCGCGGGTGCTATGTAATAGAATGATCGAATGAAAGCTGGTATCATTGGCTCAAAAGCTACGTTATGAGCTTCCCTCTCGCTCAGGGCGGCAGTATTTCGTATTGGAATAAAGTTTAGGTTAAACATCCTGTATGTTTATGTGCACGTTGTGAGAGATGTGATGCAAACTCTTCTCCTCCCAACATAAGCTGTAATAGCAACACTTAAAGTGGAAATTGTGTTAATATATTGATATGGACGACCAACTTTTTCTTGTGGAACTTCGTGACTTCATCACCATCACAAAGTGCACTGAGATCTGAAACGAAGACTTTGAGACTTACAGTATGTATTTATTTCAGTTCATGCTGGGCAATATGGCTGATAATCAATTTCTTGATATTTTTAGACTATTCTGTGATATATAATATATGCCTCAATATACACATTTCTCTAAAATAACATGGCAATTACTGACATGTTTAATTGATTATCGTCTACTATTAAATTAATTACCAACTATTTTGATAATCAGTCATCGGTCATGTTTTTTGAAAAAAAAAAAGGTCAAAATTCTCTGATTTCAGCTTCTTAAATGTGAATATTTTCTGGTTTCTTTACTCCTCTGTGACAGTAAACTGAATCTTTGGTTTGTGGTCAGGCCTGCATCTAATGATTATCTTTTTATTGGCAATTAATCTGTTGATTATTTTCTCAATTAATTGATTAGTCATCTGATCTCCAAAATGTCAGAAAATGGGGGAAAATTCTGATCAGTGTTTCAAAAGCCCAATAAAACATCCTAAAATTTCTTGGTTTGTCCACAACCCAATTTTACAAATAAAAAAAAGACTCAGAACCATTAATCAATTATCAAAATAGTTTGTGATTTATTCAATAGTTGTCAACTAACCGATCAACAACTGCAGTTCTAGTTGCGGTTGTAGTTCTAGTTGTCTAGTTATTTTTCACCATTTTCTAACATTTTATAGACCAAATCGATTAATAGACAAAATAACTGACAGATTAATCAGCCATGAAAATAGTCTTTAGTTGCAGCCTTAATCACAATATTTTTGACCAAATACATCAATCAATATTTATTGATGTTGCAACAATATTGTAATAACACAATGAGATTTTTGATAAATAATCATCAGTCATAATGAAGTGAGTAAAGGCAAATAATAGAACAGCTAGTACAGAAAATTACATCACTTTACTGTAATGCAGCCTTTAAAACCAGACAACACGTGTGACATATCATGAGATAACAATTTCCAACATCTAAGATGATACCTTGTCTCATATCACAATGATAATGAATTCCACTATTCATAGTCCACTTTACCTAACATGACTTTTCTATACTCAGAATTGAGGAGAATTCACTCAGTGGAGTCGTCTCTTAACAGCAGAGCGGACAGACACAGAGAAAGGACAAAATAATAGAAATACCCAACAATATGGAGGAGACCCATTTGATTTCACTGCAGGATCATTTGTAAAACTTGTAGGGACACTTAACTATTCTTCAAGACTGAAAGTTTCCATATTTTTTCCCCATCAGGAATAAAGATAACATAAATCTGCTTCACAATGTGCACTCACATTAAAGTTAAATGATGTTTACATTATTTTTAAGCCTTAAAATGTACCAGACTTCATCTTAGAGTTGTTGAATTTGCTTAGCAGTGTGCTGGAAGGTATCAACATCCTACGATATTGAAATTTAATGAGGGAACATTTGTTTGCACCATAGGATGCTTTTGGTCATGTAAAATATCCCTTATTCTCTGTGGTAGCTGCTCATAATGCAATGCATGGGACTTTTTGTCTCTGATGAGTTGGCTGTCCATACTATTATAGGACCACCACCATCATGTTAAACAGCCTGCGACAGTCACTGCATTTTCAATGCATTCTTTTATTTTCTCCACACTGAAGACAATCTGGATGAAGAAAAATGTCTGGAAGAAAGTGACATTACCTCTCTACTGTTCTTCAGGGTTTTATGCATTTTACACCAACTTATTTTTTACTTACTTTTTACTTTTTTTTTTTTTTTACTACTACTTTTTAAAGATTGTTTTTATTGTGCAAAGCACTTTGTGTTGTTGTGTTATGTATGAAAAGTACTATATAAATAGCCTGATTGATTGTATACATTGACTTTGTATACAAGTGGTTTCTGTTTAACTTTGTAAATATGCGACCAACATAACAATATGGTCATTTTCAACATGGCACTTACTGTTGAGTGTCTCTGTCCTTTTCTGTACGTCAGTTTCAGAAGACACATTTACTTTTGCAGATGTATTTTGTCTTTAGAAAATGTTAAATAGCAAATGAAGTCGCCGACACGCTCAAGTAACGCTGTTAAGAGACGTGCAACTCTGAAAGTGTTACATACTTATTTGTGCTGACGTCTTTGTTTGGTATTTTGTGATTTTTGGGTCAGCATACATCTTACTTTGAAGACTTCTGAGCTGAGCGGGACAGCTCTTTTGTTTGAGCTATTGAGCAAATGTTGTAATAAATGTTTACTGAATATTTATACTGAATGAACTCTAATTGTTATTGGGATGATTAATATAATCATAATTAATTCTTAATAATTGGTTAATATAATATAATTAATTGTCTGAGTTTCAAGTTAGACAGGGCAGGTGCAGCAGCATAAAAACATTGCCTTTAAACACTTTCCACATCTGTTTGATGGGACAGGAGAGGGACAAGTGGACCAAAAAGTTGCAAAAGAATTCCTGCTCTTACTTGCAACAAATCTTTTATTTACGGTGACTTCATCAGCTTAGACAGTTTATGTCAATGAGAAGTCATCTTAAATATGGTTGTGGTTGTTTGTCTGCAACCAATCACATTCCACATGTGCATTAAAAGGACATAAACATAAAGCCTGTTGAAAATGTGCATTTTTTACTGCTGTCATTTCTGTGCCTGTAGGGTTTATTTATCAGGACCTACTTGATTTAATGTATGCAGTCTGGATGGAGTAGAGGAAAATCTGCTTATTGTTATTTAACATATGTACATACTGATGAATTGTTTGCCTTGTTCTATCTCTTATGTAGGGTTCTATTTATTCAATAATTGATGCTGTTTTTAATTTACTATGTAAATGTCCCCCTTTAAGCAAATTTACAAATGTAACCTGTGATATTTATGAATGAAAAAGTGTGTAGTTGCTATTTTTTGAGAATGTGGTTGAACCTTTAATGCATTTTGTGATACATTTATAAAAGTTAGTTTTCAGATATTATGTTTAATAGCTAATTGTTATTTATGTCCTCTCAATGCACGTGGAGAATGTGATTGTTTGCAGACTAAGAACCGGTCTGTATTCAAGATGGCTTCTCACTGACACAAACTGTTTGCCTGATGAAGGTCTGGTAAAGAAATGTTGCAAATAAATGTTGTGTCTGTGTGCAGGAGGTCTTTTGCAGCTTTTTGGTTCAAACAGTGAATCAACATCACAACAATCAGCTTCATAAGCAAACCATGAAGTAATTAGCCATTTACAAAACAAAACAAGATGATGAGAGAGCTGTAAAATTGTTGTTTTGATTGCTTTAATAAAGACAGCAATAACATGAAAAATATTATTTGACTGAAGCTTGTAGTGGGAACATTTTTTTTAATGCCCAAAAGCATCCTTGTTGGCTGATGTTTATAATGTAGTAACAGAATTTGCAACCCAATTAATATACAGGATATTAACTCATGTATGTTTCTTTATGACAAAATAATTAGTGCATAAAAGGTAGAATCAGTAGGATTTGTCTGCGCTGTTCATAAACACACTAGGAAGATTGTTGTGTTTCATTCCAGCAGGACAGCAAGATCATAAGAAATACAGACAGAGAGCAGAGTATCTGCAGACACAAACACACACTGACACACTTCTAGAGGGTTCATAAGTGATGATTGAAAGGGATTATGTTGCTAAGTCTATTCTTTTTTTCTGGGAAAATATTGCGTATGTCTTTAAAGGCACAAAATGTATTTAAGAAAATAGTACAGTGGCACAGATTGTGATACCTGAAGAGTGAATACATTTCATTTGGGACTCCGGCCAAACTTTACCACCTGTCTCATCTCAAACACCAAACACATTTCAGTTGGCACAGGTGACTCAGATAACAGCAAGTCTCATTTATAGTTTTGAGCACTGGCACCTATATGATCTTGAAAGCAGCACATTAGCCACTGTGAACAGTAATTACATCAGAGAACAAAAGCATTTTTATTCATTTATTTTCAGAGAAATACAATGAATCGGATCTTCTTCATCCTTGAAGTTATTATGTGGCAATATGTAGCAACTGCATGTCCAAAAATGAGTACTGCAGTCCAAATAGCAAGTTGGAGTCATAGACGGTATGTTAATTAGGTTGAATACCTAATTAATACACAGTCTAGGATGGAATAAGAAGAAGAAGGAGAAGCTCAGGCAGGCTGCAGGAACACTGCACAAGTGCAAGACGAGCACAACATTGTAATTTGACAATAACAAGTGAGGCGAGTCCTCAACTGTAAGTTTATAACTGTCAATTGTCTGTCAATGTAAAGCTTAGCCGGTGATCCTGGAAACAAAAGCCCACTGCTCTGAAAATACACACTGAAGTTTGAGTTCAGGCTGCCTGTCTCACTGCCTGCCAGACTCCATTAACATATTGCTCATTTTAGCTGTTATAAACATGTACTCCTTCTATAAGATTATTAATCATTTCTGATGACTCATAAACAGACACTTACTCATTCTGTGAACATTCAGCATTAATTTGTACTCATATTAATGTGAAACATGCAAACTAATACAGTTATTCTGGCCTGGAATAGAAATTTCAAAGGACACTGCAGCTTCAGCGTTGTTGTCAGTATTTAGGTTTAACATGTTTCCTTAATCTTTGATGGCATATCATGGTCAATTCATAACAATTTATAGTAAAATTATATCACAGATATCTCCTTTAAAGATCATATAAGGGGCCAGTGCACAAAAACAATCTAAATTGAGGCTTGCTATTATCTAACAGTCACCTCTGCCAGCTGAAATGTGTCTGGTGTTTGAGGTGAAGCAGGTGCAAAGCTTTGGCCAGAGTCCCAAATGATTTCCATCTTTGTATGCAACACTTCTGCAGTGCGTGTTATAATGTGCAGCCTCAGTCTGGCTCAGTTTCCTCACTGCCGGGCAAACTGAGCTACTGGAGTGTGCATGGAAATGAGCTTGTGGTCTAATCCGTGGCAGTATCGGCACACATCCTCCACTCAGACATCTCTCAGTCTCTGCTTATCCAGAGACTCTGGTTAAGTGCTACCTGCCGCACTTATTCAACAGCCATTCAGGATATTGAAAAAAGGAACTGGGGTGAACTATTTATCCTAAAACTGAATTTTAAATACAGAATTAACCTACATTCTGTTGTATTGCCTCATCACATTATTCCCAGAAAGTTGATGTAACAGAGTAGTGTTAATAATAACTTTTTTCTAAAAACTTTCCTTGATTCATCACTGTGCCAAAGAGAGTGTGGATTTGTTGAATTGCAAATATTATAAAGACTCTGTGCAAATTTGATTCCACATGAAGCATCACCGGCAGATTTTCTATGAGAATGAGGGCACAAAAACTTCACTTGAAAGCACAAAGTGAAGTGAAATGAGAGGGAGCGAATTAAAATGCAGGACCCTGTTTCCCAGAACTCTCATGGCACTATTTGCTTGATATAAAGTCTACGGGGTAATGCACCTTTAGTGTCTGCGATGATTGCCAAAACCCTTTTCACTTCATTTGTTTAAAGGAGAAATCTGTCATATATTTACTGTAATAACTCATAAAACGGTCACAATGTTTCATGCGTCACACTGTCAAAACTCAGTCAGTGAAACAGAAATCTGTGAGGACCAAACTGTGAGTCAGTTTTATTGCTTTTGCACAAAATGCATTCAGTGGCCACATTTTGAAAAAAACATGAACTCTTTTCTCATTCATACCCCACCACCGGCAAAACTCACTGCAGCACATTTTTCAAATGTTAACACACTGTTTTCAAAACACATTGAAAACAGGATGATCGTCTGTTTCTGCAGAAATCATTCAGAAATATATAGACAATTTTAGCTGAGAATATACAATAAAATTAAATTATAGTCGTTCCAAACACAGCTGATTGCAATTTCAGCTGAAAGTCTATCCTGGTTCCTACTTTTTCACATTAACCAAACAGACAAAACAGGACAGCACAGTATGAGTGATTATTTGTAGTTTAGGAAGGTTTTTGGTGTCCTGGGTCTTACTTTCTTTCCTGTTTATTCTCAATCAGCTGATTATGGGTGTTCACTTGTCAGTTACCCAATCAGATGTAGCCGCTGTCTCCACCGGCCAATCATGTCGTTGCCGACAGACTCTAAAATCTGTTCTCCTCTCTGCTGGTGTCAGCTGTCATTGCTGCAGAATTGTTGTGACCCTCCTCCACCCCGAGTCCAGGTTGAGCTCATCAGAAGTCCACCCCTCATCGTATCCTGATCCTCAGCCGTCCCTTCACCACCACCACCAGCGTCTAGACTCCATCATGGGATTTCTACTTTAATTGTGGCTGCATTACTCCCTTATACAGTGGCGTGCACAGACATTTTGGGGGGCAGGTGCTCAGTGAAAAATAAGGGCACTTTGTGCGGCATGTGGAACTGCCGGCTACCTTATTATAGCAGTGTGAGATTTAAAAATAAATAAATAAACACAGGCACATGTTGAATGTAATTGCATATTTATTTATGTCAATATGTTAATAAAATTACTTGACCTTTGAACTGGTACAGTTTCACAGTATAGCACTGCAAGTCTTGTAACGTAGAAATAACTTATGGTTGGTACAAGATAATTAATTGTTACATATACTTTAGTGCAGTAAATAAAGTGAATTCCTTATTTCTATAATGAAAGACTGACGTGAAAAATCATTTGAACTTCAAAGATAAAAGTTCATCATTATGTAATGCTGCACGTTGTTTATGTTTTTTTTAGGTCAGTCTGCTTTCTGAGTGAGAATACTTGTCAGTTTTATGGTCGAATGAGTCTATTTTTGAGACATGTGTTGAGTGTTTCTGGCCAAGATGCATGATGGTAAAGCAGACTGTATGAAGAGTTTTGAAAAAGTAGACTCAGTATTGACTGACAGTTCTTGTTTGCCCGTTTCATGTTCATTAAAGTTCAAATTAATGCCGAATGTTTGCTGAAAGAGTTAGTTTCTGTTTCAGTAATAATCTTAGAAGGAGCAGACAGGAGCAGGCTGTCTCTGAAGTCAAACTCCAGAGTGTGTTTTTTCAGTATATCAGGCTTAACTTTACATCGACAGATAATCAACAGTTATAAACAGCTGAGTACCTTAGTGTTTGGACTGCTGTACTCATTTTTGCCTGTGCAATTGCCATATATTCCTACTTTAACTTGATGTTTTGACACCCACAGTCTCAACAACTGTCTTTTCTCGCCGTCTCTCTGTCTCATTACCTCATTTTATTCTCACAAAGGACCTCACAAACAAAAGGTAACTAGTTTTTCTGTCATTTAATTGGAATTAGTGCACTGGATAAATAGATCCTGGAGGACGCAAGGCTTGGAAAGCTGCTGTATATAATTAAGTGAATGTTATCAATTTCTGTAGTAGCAGTTTAACATTGCTGATTCCATGTCCTCGGTGAATACTTGATTGTAATCAAAACAGCCTTATCTAATCACTACATTACAGATTAGACCAAATTATGCCAAATTGGGCTTCGAGAGGGAAGGTTTGAAACAGTGCGCCCTGTGCCCAGCAGTGAGGAGCATGTTAAGTGTAACGAAACACAGTTGATCTGAGGCTGTGACAAGCAGATTTGAAAAGACGATCAATGGAGATCCTTGGTACTAACGAGGTAAATGTTGGTTTCAGGGTGTTTTTTGGGGAGATTTTTCCAATATCTTGCTGAGATAAACTTTTCACTTAAAGCAATTTATGCTTATAAATAATGAAAAATTAATGAGTGAGTCCTTAAATTGGGAGGGAACGTACAAATGGCCGTTTTTGCAGTGATGTAAGCACAAACTGCACCGCTGCAGTGCTTTATGTGCTGCATGTTCAGTGAGTGATGGCAGCGAGCAGATTAACTGATCATGCAGATCATTGGGACATGCAGAAGCAATCATATGTCTAACCCGCAGTGACATGTTTACTCTGAACCTCTGAAGAATCATGAGCACCAGGCAGTGTGCTGCAGCAGCCTGATCACTAATGCACCGTGCGATGAAAAGGGAATCCTGTTTGGAAAAAAATAATGCAGCGAAACTTTCATTTCAAGCATGGCAGCTATGTTTGTAATTTGCCTCAAATTACTGAGGATATTTGTAAATTACTTAATACTTTAACACAATCAAGCCTCAAGTAGATAAAGAGAAAAACAAAAAAATTGAGTCAGCATTTTCTGTTGCGCATCAATTGCTAAAAGGATGATGAATAATTAACAGGAGCTCCATTTAATGCTAGAAGAATGCTGATGAAATGCCTACCCACATACCTAAAGAAATTTATACCCTGCATTAATATATATTGGAAATGGAGTAGAACACATTAATATAGATTGGTATTTTCTATATGGGTCAGTTTAACTGGTCAAATGTCATTAGGCTCATGAACATCGCTGTCTAGTTTCTGGACAGCTCCCTGAGTTTTAGCGAGGTCGGAGCCCATTTACTAGAGAGCTACACAGAATGATCCTGTTATGGAAATGTGATACGGTTCACTGAAAATGCTGAGAAGAAAGTGGCATTCTGTACATAATGAATAACAACTGTTTTTTAGCTGCAAATGATGACTTTACAAAAGATGAAAGCGTTTTCAGACATGGCATCATGTCAAGAGCGCCGCTTTGTGTGAGACAGCTCTTTTATTTTGTGTCATGACAGTTGCCATGGCGGTAACAAGGATTTTAAGAATTTATCCCAAATTGATTCATTTCAGGTTTTCATTATATTTGTTAATTAAAACTGGTCCAAATGCTGTTTCACAACACTGCCACATGTGCACCTGCTGGAGAATTATAAATTTCTCTTATTTATTTTGGATAAAACTTTACCTTTAAGACATCAAGACTTACAAATATCAGAATATGTGTGTAATTGCAGAATGTGAACTCTTTTTAATGTCATCACCCCTTTAAAGGAGAAATCTGTAACATATGTAATGTACGCTAATGTTAGCCGATGTTTGCAAATGTTTGAAATTTATTTATTTTACAGTCATAAAAAAAAACATTTATCAGAATCAGAAATAATGTATTGATCCCTGGGTGGGTTATGTTAAAGTTACTCCCATTCAAGAACAGAAATATATAAAAACAGAGAAATTAAAAGAAGATTGAAATATAAAGCATGTAAAAATATGTACTTTATACTGCAATACAGAATAATATATAGAAAATAGGAAATAAGAAATGTGTACAAATATGTACAATACAAACAACATTATACACTGTAAACAACAACGCTGAAGATGAGGTGTGTCAAGATGCAAGAGTATTAAATAAATATAAATATAGTGTTTATATAGTATATATAGTAGTATATATATAGTATTGGTTGAAATGTACAGTATAAATATGTAAATGCAGTATTGATTTCACTGGTGTAAACCAGCATGTTGCACTATTGAATTATTATTATTATTGTTGCACAGTTGAATTATTGCATAAAATTACTGTGCTGTTCGATCAATATTACACAGTTGAATGGTTTTTACCACAAAGGTAAAACATGAAGAATATTCCATATCTCACCAGGAGACGTGTTTGTTGTTTTCTGCTTGCGGTCTCCTCACAGCAGATTACATAATGATTGTGATATAATACCAGTATTCTTTCATTTAATGCCTCATCTGTTATGTATATTTACCGCATGTTCCTGTTGAGCAATAATAGGAATTAAAAATGCATTTTCTGAATATCTTATGATAAAATGTATACAGCTGAAGTGGAGATAAAATCAAGATAAAACATTATATTGTTTTTCTTATTGATGAAAAAAAATCAATGACTAAAAGGCTCCTCTGTGAGATGCTGTACTTTATTATGAATGTTTGAGGACACACACAGAGACAGTACAATTGAAATGTGTCTATCATGATTAAGTGACTTCAAAAAGCAGACTCTGTCACCACTCTGGGCTTTTTGGTTGCTTAAGAGGAGGAGACGAGACGGCTTCTGTTCAAACTCACATTGTTTTTTTGTTGTTGTTTTTTTTTGACAAATCAGAGGTGAATGTTATGTGCTTTCAAATTCCGCAGACAAAAGAAAAAGCTGTGAGCAGGTACACACGGCCTTTATAATCACCTCAGCAGGAATTCAAAACACTGGTAAAACAAAGGAAGGCTTTGAAAGACTTCAGTGTCGCACCGAGGCTTTGAAAGAAATGTAAGTGGAAGATTTCAACATAGCACAGCACTTTCACATGATGTATAACACTTCCCTGAAACTTGTTGCTGCTGAAATAACACACACATATTTGCCATGTATTCAAATGGTAGCAGAACAAAGGGCCCTTTGGGTGTTGCAGCCTTTTCTCTGAACCCTTTCCTGCCTCTCCAGAGTACCCCAACCCTGTCCACTGCTTTCTCTCCCAGCGTGTCCTGAACCCACTTGATGCTCTGGCACCACCGCTTGAAAATACAGATAGAGATATATATATATATATACTTTATTGTTCCCATGGGGAAATTTGACTTGCATTCTCCAAAGCTAAACTCATCAACATGCACACAGACACACTCCGGCTGACACAAGTACACAAAATACAACAATAAAGACAGTACAAAAGCGCATAAAATTAATAAATAGAAACATCGCACGTAGGTCAGAAATACAACACAAATATACATACCCTGAGGACTGAAACGGTCTGCGTGTCTGTGCTGCAGTACAGCCAATATAACCTCTGCTTACAGGCTACTGTTTAAAATTCCAACTGATACAGGCACAAAGGAGTAAACTTAAACTCATTCAACTCACACCGCTTTATACCGTGTGCAAAGGGCACAATGGTGATTTTGGAAGGGATGTGGCATAAAGTCTGTGGCACATATCCAAAAAAAAGAGCACACAAATACACACTCTCATGCAGTAATAACAATATTGAATAGAATATTAAAGAAGTTGAAGAGTAACACAAAGCAAAACTTTATGGCTTGATGACAGAAGAAATGTACATATATATACTCATCCTGAATTAAGGTAAAAGTGTCAACATTAACAACTCCATCGCACTTTGCTTGGTAAGGTCAGTTCTTAAAGGGACAGTTCACCCTAAAATCAAATATACATATGTTTCCTCCGGCCTGTAGTGCTGTTTTTCCATCTATGCTGTTTTGGTGTGGGGTGCAGAGTTTTGGAGACGTCCTTCTCCCCAGTATAATGGGACTAAATGGCACCCGGCTTGTGGTGCTCACAGTGACAAAGAAATACTTTTGAAAAACTCAGCAACTTTCTGTCTATGGCAGAATCTACCAGAACTACTTTCTTCCTGCAGTCCAATCTATCGGTACAACTTTCTTCCAACTAGAGAGAAAAAATGTTATACTGTAGATCAACCTGCTCACAACACGGTCTGTCAATTATCTTGAGTAACAGGGTCATAAATTTTCAAATGTATTTATTTATTTGTCTATTTATTTTTTCTTCCTGAGAAAGGGTGTAGGGTGTATCCCGCCTCTCACCCAGTGTCATCTGGGGTAGGCTCCAGCCCCACCCCTGCCCCCCACCCCCCGTGACCCATAAAGGATAAGCGGTTATGGACAATGGATGGATGGATTATTTTTTTCTCCGGGCTTTGGGCACCACAAGATGAGCGCCCCATTATATCTGTACATCTCTACGGCTGATATCTCCAAAACTCTGCAGGTGACACCAAAAACATCTAGATGGATAAATAGCCCTACAGGCCAGGGGAAAATAGTGTGTTTTGTTTTTGATTTTGGGGTGAAGTGGCACTTTAAAGCCTCGGGACATGTGGCTTTAAATTGTAGAAATCAATCTAATGATATAAAAGTTTAGTTTCTCATTAGGCATCCACGAAGATCTGAGTGTAAATAAATGTTCACAACTATTAGAAAACCAGGCTGAAAAAACTGTTGACTCAGACCGACTCTGTGGCAGATTACATGGTGCAAAAGTTGGAGTAATTGTTCTTCTTCTTCTGTTCTATTTGTGATAGATTGCATTTCAAAGTAAAGGACTCTGGATTTCAAAATAAAGGATTTGAAAAATATAAAGTAAAACTGGTGAGTATTTATTAGCAGGATATGTTGATGATGAATGTATGTTTTTATAGTTGAGTTTGGAACTTATAAACACACATTAAATTATTATAGTTTTATAGTATTGACAATTTTCCACTCTCTCCAATAAAAAAGGAAAGCCTGTGAACTACAGTATTGTCCCCCATTCTGACTTTATGCTTTTTATCCTCCACCAACAGGTATTATCTGTTTACTGCTCTCACTCCTGGGACACAGTAAATATTGTTACTTTAACACTCTGCAGCCTCCGAGCTGTTCAACAAGCTTCAGTTTTCATTGGATAAAAGCTAAATGTGTTTTTCTCCTCACCACCACTGGAACTGGAACTCTAGGAATGAATTATAAACAAACCAACCAGCTCCAACACAACGTTTACATGCACTGCACTGCAGAGTCTCCTACGCCGCTCGTCACCTTCGGCCCACGACTGGAGATGGGTTAGTTTACATTAAAAATTAATGTCCCATTATGCCCCCAGGGCTGGTGTTGCTATCCTTGGTCCACAGGCAGCGCTGTGACCTCGGGGAAGGACCTACGCCACCTGGAGATAGTTGGCTGACCTACATCCTGGGCAGCAGTGGTAGCGCCTGCCGTGACTCACCTTCTGTCTCTGGGTACATATGGAAGTGGACTACCTGCTATTGTGCATGCTCTTTGAATCCTTTTGTGCAACCTACTGTAGGTATAGAATCAAAAGTAATGAGATGTATGGTGACCTAGATTTATGTTTTACCTTCAGAAAAGCCCGTTTTCTGAAGTGAATAGAGGACAAAGGGTACTGGTATGAAAAGTCTCCACAAATACTGCTGATGAAAGGCGTTTTGAAGTGAGTGGCCTTAAAGAATCTCAAACAATAAGGAAAAATAGTAAAAAATAGTGTGATAAAGGTTTAAAAAGATAATTTTCTAATTTATTGACACATGCAGATATTTAAATGAACAAACAAAACAAAACAAAACAAACTAAACTAAAAATAACTTCATTTACATAGCACTTTTAAAAACAGAGATTTAATAA
This sequence comes from Lutjanus campechanus, assembly GCA_027495735.1. NCBI lineage: Eukaryota > Metazoa > Chordata > Actinopteri > Lutjaniformes > Lutjanidae > Lutjanus > Lutjanus campechanus. The sequence continues at coordinate 5,746 of JAJHUR010114403.1, read as the reverse complement.
GTGCTTTGACAGGCAAAGCAAGGCAGAGAGTTGGAAAGAAATATAACAACAGAAATTAAACATTAAGGCCAAATAAAATCAGATGATGACCAAATGAAGATGACGTTAAAAAGAGAAGATGGAAAAAGATGCTAAACAGCAGGATGCACAATGTCAAATAAAATAAAGTAAAATGAAATGAAATGAAATAGAATAAAAAATAAGAACAATAAAGCAATAAAAAAATAAGTGAATAAATAAATACAAATGAAACAACAGAAGCAATAAAAGGCAATAAAAAGCAATAAAAAGACAATATCACATAAAAGCAAGTCTAAAATGGGGTTTAAGAGGTGATTTTAAAGATTATTATTAATGAATTCACACACAGAAGAATTTTAAAATGTATTTCTAGATTTCTGTATTTATACATTAATGATTCTCCACAAAACATTTTCCAATGCACATAAAAAATAAGGTTCACAGATGTATTTCTGATGCACACACAAATACTTCCTTTTTAAAATAATTTATGTGGTAGAAATCCACAAATATAAAAACATAAATAGAAATATTCATCAAAAAGACTGAGGTTGAGACTGGTCTGACTCCATATAAATCTGCAGTATAACTGTAAAGAAAATACAGATCATGTGTTGTAAAAGCTTATCTGTAAAAGTTTATATCTACATGCATATTGACCCATATATCAAGAGCTCTGCATCAAATACATGCTTATTATAATTATTTTAAATGAGAGTCAGCGGTGTTATTCCACTGCTCAAATTATAAATAATGGGATAATAAAGTAGAATGATTTGTGGCTGTCTACTGCACGATATGTAGATTAATGGATGACCAAACTCTGAAAATGACTTAAATCAACAAAATATAAACAATCATCTCATCTTAACAATATTTATTTGAACTATTTTTCTCCAACTAATTGGCTCTTGTCTTTGTTGCATCTTATGTTAATGGATTGTTATTATGACTGATGCATTTAAGTGCAAGCAGCTTTTTCTGTTAGATAATTTAACTTGTAGCAGTGCATTGTATTGTTGTATGTAAGTTTTGTATGTGCAATTACAATCTTCAACTATAGGAGTCAAATAAATGTAATGTGAGACAAAATGTAGAGGACAAAGTACATTATTTCCCACTGAAAGTAGCATTGAATTCAAATAACTCATGTACATATATAACTTGAGTAAATAGCAGAAAGTTGTCAAACAAGCTGAATGTCACCAGGGTTATTAAAAGGAAATTTGAAATATTTCAGTGCTACATTTCCAGAATTATCTGTGAACAGGACCCAGAATGAGCCCTTTAATTTCTCCAGAGTTAAAGTAGCCTGATTAGTGCTACAGATCACAATGAGGTCCCTGAACCCACTGAAAACTACCTTGAATGGTATCTATCCGCAGAACTATGTCAGCAGTAATTGCATATTTTTTCAAGCGATCGGTCAGTTTTGATCAGCATTGATCAGGAATGTGATCAATTGCGTGAAAAGAAGCACAAAGGTCAAAAAGAACTCAGCTGGCTGCTGAATGGAGGTCATTAACAGGCCCACACGAATCTGTGCCACAGCATTTCCACAGATTGTCCACACATTTTCAACAGATTTTAAAGGAACAGAGATGTCGCTTGTAAAACTCAGAATGTTACCAAGCACATTACTAGTTATTTATTATTGTATTTGTTTGTATATGTGTTAAAGTGGGAAGTCGGATGATTATTGGTTAACAGTTTCACAAATGAATTTTTGCTCTCTTTGCTCCAGATTGAATTTTACATTTTAGTGGCCATGTGCTGGTTGACTTTTCCAACAGATGTTCACATTTTGTTTTGACTGGTGGTGATGCAGAAAAAAAAAATCTTAAATTTAAAGGTTCTATGAAAATTTAGTAAATAATTCTTTCAGCCCTGCTTGAGGTAATTTTAGGTTATTTCAGTGTATTGTGTGTGATTCTTTTTGCTCAAAACCAATACATTACAAGAAAAAAAATTTTTTTTTGCAGATTTTCGCTCTGGGTCACTGCTGAAAACTGTATTAAAAATCTGTAGATTCAGTTTGAGCCTGGTCATCAGTGACTTTAAGGTCCAGTGTGGACAGTTTCTTGGGATTTATTGGCAGAATATGGTGGAAATGGAACATAATATTCCTAAGTATGGTTTCGTTAAAATCCCCCAGGCCACCATGTTGCACCACCTTGTTTTTAGAACGGACAAACCAAACACTGGCTTTAGAAATGACGTTTCACATTTTGCATGAGTATCATGGTCACCGTAGTTTCTTCTACTTGCTTGGAAGGGGAGGGTGAGACAATGTGTTTGCAGTCCACAAGCTACTACTACTACACTCCACTAAATCCTGGTCACACTGGTCCTCTAAGGTGACACACGTTTTGCTGGAATAAAATAAAATATAAAAATATACCAGAAAAAGACACAGTGACAGCAACCTATGCTGTCACACACACACACACACACACACACACACACACACACACACACACACACACACACACACACACACACACACACAAGCTGAAAATAAATGTGTCTAATCAGTGATATTGTGATATAATAAAATTTCTACTAGAAAAATGCAGCGTCCACATATGTTGCACAGACAACACATTATCTGTGTGTCAGGACTGAGCTCATGTCATGAAGCTTTATGACATGAAGATGAATTAACAAAATAAAAAATGATATATGACTCAATACAGCTGGCTTATTTATCCTGAGAACATCATTCGTTTGATCTCTGTCACGGTGGTCAACGACTACAGAATGAATCTGCTGTTCTCTGCAAACACTGCCAGCTGTGACTCCAAGGAAACATACAGAACTCTCCCATCTGGCAGACTCCTAAGCACAGAAGACAGTGTTCACGATTTATCACCATCAAAGCGCTTTAAATGTATCTGTTAATGTTAATGTTTACCACCCAGATACTGACAGAGGTGACAAAACTGCACATATGCTTTACTGAAGTAGAAGCGCAGATACTTGTGTTAAATAAAACAACAAGAAGACTCTGGTAAAAGTAGAAGTACTGACTCAACTTTTTTACTCAAAGTATAAAAGTAAAAAGTCGCCCTCTGAAGGACATTTCTATGAGCTGTTCTTCTGTGCAAAGCAAAGCGAACCTCATCATTTCATCTTATGTTTTTCATCATGTTACATCTTTTCCATCTTGTTTTTTACTTATTTGCTTTTTATATCGTTTTTCATCTTGTTACTTCATTCTCATCTTCTTTTGTCTTTTATCTTTTACATCTTTTCTGTCTTGTTGCACCTTTTTTGCCTTCTATATCGTCTTTCGTCTTGTTACGTGCTTTTCATCTTGTTACGTCTTTCTCATCTTTTATGTCGTTTTTCGTCTTGTTACTTGTTTTTTGCCTTTTACGTTGTTTTTCATCTTTTGTGATGTTTTTGCCTTTTATGCCATTTTTTGTCTTGTTACGAATTTTTGATCTTTTTGATCTTTTTCATTGTCTTTTTTTGACTTGCTGCATCTTTTACTTTGGTTTTCTTCCATGTATGTCTTTTACATTGTTTGTCATCTTGTTATGTCTTTTTCATCTTAAATGTTGTTTTTCATTTTATGTGTTTTATGATGTTTTTCCATCTCATTATGTCTTTTACTTTGTTTTTCGTCTTGTCTTTCGTCTTCTCATCTTTTTTGTTCTTTTAGTCTTTTGTGTTGTTTTCATCTTAATATATCTTGTGTTACTGTCCCTCAATTTAGGTTGAAATCAGTCTTGATCATGGGGAGGCAGCGTGTATGATGCAAAATAAAAATAATCAATAATTCCACTCAAACGCTACTCCTTACATTTGAAAACATAAGGACTAGATGGTGCAGATATTTGTGTTAAAATGTAGTAATGAGTAAAAGTAAAGACAAATATTTACACAATGTAGAGATTCCTGAAAACTCTACTTAAGTACAGTAACAAAGTATTTGTACTTCACACCTCTGGACACTGACTGGAAATAATCACATTCAGTCAGTTTGAAAATGCTCAAGTTCGGGGAGAAAAACTTGTTTTAAAGTTCTTGCTAAAGATAATGTGGTTTCCCATTTCCTGTACTTCTTCATTGAGGTGAGCATTGGAGTGGATAATTAAATGTAAACTGCCCAGTGTAATTTGTCATGTCATGTGAAGGACCCAAGGCATTTTCACAGCGAGCAGATGCTACTCAGCACTTCTCTAGCAAAATCTTTCATATGGGTCACAGTTTCCTTTGCTGTTGTTCGTGCCAGATGGCTAAGTTAGAGCGCTTTGCCTTTCAAAACCACCTTTGTGCACATTTTAATAGCTTCTAAGTGTAACATTAATGAGAGCCTGGAATATGCAGTTGTTGTCCAGGTGCCTTTGAGCAAAGCGCTTGACCCCCAGCTGCTCAGTGATCAGCAGCGAGGCTGGTTTCACTGGACAGATACTGAGTGAAAGCAGAGAGAGGTTTTACTGGAAAAAGAGGACAATAAATGTGGATTCTTTCTGGATAAAGTGAATAAAAAACAGACACACATTGAAAGAAACATTAAGTGTAACATACCCTCTATTACTGTATTAAATGTTTTCATTCAGAGGAAAAGAAACTGCACATTTAACATGAAAAGATCCACACCAACTGTATGATTATCTTGAATCTGAATTCTGACATAATGTACAAAAGGCTGCAACATAACAATCTTTATATATTGAGAGAA
>JAJHUR010114401.1:2647-14357 GCA_027495735.1 Lutjanus campechanus | reverse complement strand
GTTGTGTGTGTGTGTTTCCATTTGCTGGTATGGAGGAGTGTGTCAAAATAACACCTGCCATCTTCACAGGAGATTTCTGAGTGCAGCAGCATTTTGCAGCAAGGCTCAAGCACACACGAGTTGTATTTTCATGCAACGACCAGAGCACCTTTTGCAACCAACAGTAACTTTGCCTCTCTGAGCTGAATAAATTGGGCACTGTGGAGCAGACTGCTCTTGCGTTAGCTGGGTTTGAATTGAGATGGCTGGATTCCATTTAGCTGCTTCAGTTTCAGGGTCCTTGTGTTGTGCCTGCTGGATCACTGTCATACTGTCGTCACTTACGGGGACTCGTGAATAGAACACAGCTATGATGTTACGATAACGCTACAGCATTACTGCAATACTGGGGTCATGGGATGCCTTCCTCAGGTTGAGCTCATCACTGCAAATTTTATTCCTAAAGGTCATTCTTATGTTATTCTATTGCGCAATGCATTTGAGATCTGTGCATTGACCAACTATCTAGTCTTAGGATTGCCAGTGGATGGCTAACAACATGCTAACAGCAACATTTTCTACTACAGTTCAGTGTTGGGCTTATCATTCTGGATTAATTTTGCATTATGTTTTCAGTTATGATTCTTGTAGGTTCAAGATATGTCAGGTTTTCCATTAAGAAGAGTTCTTCAATAAATTGGTCCAGTGTCAGGTGCTGCCTTCCCACAGTTCCTTGTAATACAACTCCAATTACAAAAAAGTTGAGACATTGTGTAGAATGTAAACTTAAAAAAAAGCAAGACAAGAAATTAAATTTTCAAACATTCAAAGTCATCATAACATCGTTGTTTATCGTAAATATATACTCATACTAAATTTGATGCCTGTAGCACATTTTTAAAATGTTGGGACAGGAGCAACAGAAGACAGGGGAAGTTGTGGAAAGCCAGAAAAACAGCTGTTTAGACCATTCAAAAGGGGAACAAGTTAATTAAGGGTGTGTTAGTGCCCATGGCATGGCTAATTGTTGCATCTGTGAAGGCCCCATTAGTGTTGAAAGGTACATACAGGTTTTGGAGTAACATATGCTTTCCATCCAGACGAAGTGTTTTTCAGAGATGTCAGTTCGTAACATACATTTTTTGATATCTGAAGTCTGGCACGAAGGCATTGTTGCTTTTGGGTTGTCTGTCCCTACATGCATATGTCTGTGTGTTCTATTTTTGTAAACATGATATCTCAGGAATGCTTTGAGAGAATTTCTTCAAAATTGGTACGGGCTATTTAAAGATTGTGGTCCACCACAAGCTCATTGGTTTTGCAGATACTGAGCGTCAGGCGAAGGTTGTCATTGCACCATGTGACGAAGCTTTCTGGAAATGATTTGAAAGTTTGAGTTGTGTTGTAATGTGAACTTGTCAAAGAGCAGAAAGATCTTTAAAGGAGAAATCTGTCATATATTTACTGTAAATTATCATACAATTACCATGTTATGTCATCAGAGAAACTTCATTTAACTAAAAGAAACTTGCTAAGTTGAAATACTCACTTCTCTGACAGCAACGCTACAGCTGCAGTGTTCTCCTTTTTAAATTTCTATTCCAGCCCGGAATCACGTTATGTTATTGTCTGCCCATTTCACGTTAATTATAGTTTATATTAATGCCAAATGTTTGCTGAATGAGTAAATGTGTGTTTATGAGTTGTAACAAATCATTGCTTACCTTTTAGAGGGAGTAGATGTTTAAAACTGTTAAATTGAGCAATATTTTAATGGAGTCTGACAGGCAGAAGACAGGCAGTCACTGAACTTCAACTCTAGTGCGCAGTGGGATTTTGTTTTCAGGATGAAGGGCTTAACTTTACATTGACAGACAAATAAGAGTTATAAACAGCTGATCAGCTTCCAGTGAAGGACTCATTGCTTGTTATTGTCAGTTTCAGTGTCAGCGTGTATCTTGCCCTCCTGCAGTGTTCCTGCAGCCTGCCTGAGCTTTCTCGAGCCTGAGGGGGGAAACAACTCTCTGCAACCATAGACTGTATATTAAATAGGATTTCAACCTATTTGACGTACAGCTTTCATGTCATTATTTGGACTGCAGTACTCATTTTTGGATGCACATTGTTACATACTGCTCCTTTAAGTGATGTTGGGAAGCTGTTTGTGTCCAGCGTGAAACACACAAATGAGATTGTTTCCTCTAAACACCTTACAACAAAGACAAACCAGATGTGCACATTTGGAAATCATTAACAGACACACACTTTAAACCACATGCTTGAATGAACACTCACTCACACTCACACAAGACGGATATGTGTTGCCAGACATATGCAGATCCCGCACATCCTTGTCTTGTGTGTGTGTGTGAGAGAGAGAGAGTCTTTTTCGGCTTTCCAGTCAGGGTTAATGGTTACCAGTGTCAGTGTGCCAGTTAACTGTGACAGAGACAGCGCAGCAGAGTTGTACTGTTTGAATGTTTTTTTGTTGTTTCTCTTGCAGGGAGTAAAAACCAGAGATCAATAGAGATTCCCCCCCAGCTAACCCTGCTCTGACTACCACTGATGGATAACAGATGGGTTCACAGGGTGTGTGTGTGTGTGTGTGTGTGTGTGTGTGTGTGTGTGTGTGTGTGTTTGTGGTACACATTTATACGGGGAATTGTTTGCTTGTATTCTGGAGCTTTTGTACATGTTCCAGTACTGTTGTTTTTGGATTCTGTTGTGTTTCAGTCAATCTTAGATCGATTTGCGATATCAAGACAGTTGTTCTTTAGTTTGATTTCACTGATTTTCACTGTGTGTGTGTGTGTGGGCGTGTGTGTGTCAGTTTTGCAGTGGCATCTCTATCAGAATTGATCTCCAGCAGGCCTTCTCCTCTCTGATATGGAGATACGCTTCTTATGAGGATCTGAAAATGGAGGCTCAGAACGTGTTGGGGAGTCAGAGAGCGTGTTTCTTGGCAACTTGCTTATCCCAATATGGCAAACTAACTGTCTTGTGAAGTGGGAGCCAAAGTGTTTGTGTGTTTGTGTGTGTGTGTCTGGGGTGGGAAAGCGGGATGGAGTTGTGAAGGCAGAGAGAGGAAGGAAGGAAAGGGCTGAGAGAAAGAGAGAAGGGAGGTAATGAAAGAGTAATTTCAAAACATTTAAAGAAACATTTCCCTCTCAGCTACCATTTGGATGTTGTTTCTGGAACGTGAAGTGCAAATGTTTTCCCTCGTTTTCTACCCCTCCCTCCTTTTCCTCCCTCAGACTGTTCAGGAAGGGGAAAGGGGAATTTGGGATTGTATTTTTTTTCCTGATCACTGGCACGAAGCGTAACTGTGGACTGTATGTAGCTTTGTGTGTGTGTGTACTCTGCACACATGGGTAAAGGGCCTGTAGGCGGCTGTGATGCTGAGATTGATCCATACTCTAGTGGGGCATCTGTGCTTCTTGACGTGTGTGTCTGTGTGTGTTGGAGAGACCCTGGTGTTTGGCCTGGAGGAATGGAAACTGCTGACATCCTACCAGGACCTTAACATCCTTGACAGGTTGTGGTTGTGAATGTATTCTGTGTGTGCATGTGTTCATTGAGCAGTATGCCTATGTTTTATTACTCGCACACACACCAGGTAACAATTAGAAAGTGGATTATAGGTGAGGATAATTTGTTAGAACAACATTGTTGGCACGTATCCTGACACATGCTGGAGTGAATGATGGAAACATAGCAGAGGAAATAGGTTTCATAGTGGGTTTTTGTGGGTTATTATGTTACAGCTTAAATGATAAAATTACATAGAAAACTCATGATTTGCTGGAGTTTAAACAGGTTTTACATCTCAAGTTACGCAAGCAACAAATATTCAGTTAGTTATCAAATATTGAAATAATTGGCATCTATTTTTATAATAAATTAACCATTTTGAGATTTTGGCTTTTTAAATATGAACATTTTCTGGTTTCTTTAGTCCCCTAACTAATTATCTTTGGTTTACAGATAAAATAAAACATTTGAGGAGGTTACCTTGGGCTTTCGGAAATGGTGATCAACATTTTTCACCATTTTCTGACATTTTATGAACTAGTGCTGTGCAATTAATTGACTTATCAAAATCGCAATATCTAAATTATGGAAGCTGCAATTTTTTTTAGAAAGGGAAAATATGTGACAAACTAGCATAATGAAGTACCGTAGTGCTGCAGAGATGCCATGAATGCAAGTCTTGTTCTACAGATGTAAGAAAATGTTTGTTTGATGCCGAGCCCAACAAATGTATTTTTCTTAAATGATCATCCCCATAAATTTTGAATCATATTGCAATGTCTGTCAAAATAATTTGAATAGGATTTTTTTTTTGCTATATTGTGCAGCCCTCTCATAAACTAAAGACCTAATTGATTAATCAGAAACAAAAACCAAAAGATTAATATTGCAATTTTATTGCAATTGCGATTAATTGTGCAGCCCTACTCTGCAGTTAATCAATGGATCGGTTTAGCCAGATCATAGAAATTAAGAGTTGCAGGTGCAGAAGGGTGATGCATCTCATTATTAAGAGAGATGCTGTGTGCACATTTACACATGAGGTACAGCAGCACAACTTCACTGATCTTTTTCTGAATTGTTCATTTAATTCTCTTTCTTCTGTCCTGTCAAGTTTGTAATAAGTGTTTAGTTTTGCTGCTTAACGTAAATCATTTAAAAAAAACACTCAGACATCAAGACAAAACTTACAATGAAGAGATCAGTTAGAGAGCTTGTGCAGCCTGACTACTCTAAAAGGTAATCTAGCCTACAGAGACCAGTCCAGATGTAGATCTTTAAATCAGAGAAAATAACATGTTTGGGTGGGCGGTGAGTGGATGATTTATTTGTACGTTCGTACGGATTCGGATCAGCTCAAAGCCCAACCACACATCACTACTTCACATGCAAACGATGCAGCATGTAATCCAGCATTATTGTGTGTAATTCTTTCTCAGTGATATCAGCTTCACTGTTCACCATCTGCTCCCCTACAACCATATCAGAGCTGAATGAAGTTGTTGCTAATGCAAACCCAACATCTCCTGCTGCTGCTGGTTTACATCAAAAGCATCCAGCTGGCAAATCGCAGGATGGCCTTCATTGTGTAGCAGACACAGGAAACTGACCGCGGTTAAAAGTGCATCTACAAAACAACAGTCACTTGACAACGGTCGTCAGTGGATCAGTCGTAGGAGAGTAATAGAACAAGACAGAGCAACTGCAATGAGCTGTTAACTGCTTGCACCATGTTCTGTGTGAATTCAGATCCCGGTTGCTCATGACGTGATTAAAAGAGACCAATTATTGAGCCTGAGCGGTCGCAGAGGTGTTTGAGAGGTCACAAACGTGTGGCCAATTTAGTAGCCTATTATTTTTGATTGAGGACAACAAATGTATCTTTTACATAGTTTTGTATAAACTGATTAAATTGACGTGTAAAAACTTTAACAATCTCAGAGTACACAAAGCTTTGGGGAGCCCCTGTGATCTTTGGTGCACCCCTAGAGGGGGCTGGACCCCAGGTTGGGAACCAGCGCTCTAGATTATAATAGTATTAACACATAAGGATACTTTTTAGAAAAACTGAAGAAAATAAAATTTGGAGGTGCATGTTTTTTTGCAGATGAACAGGACATATTAGTAGAAAGTAGTGAGACTAGACAGGTGGCCAATAATCGTGTGTGTGTGTGAGTATGTGTGTGAGTATGTGTTTGCTATAATGAGTAATAGAGGGGATTATAAATTGCTCTCTTTGGAGGTAAAAGCTCATCACCACTGTTCAGCTCCTCAGTGCTCCACACAGGACAAGGGGGTGTGTTTTCCAGCAGAGTTAATGTACTGAGACTAACTGAAGGTTAATCACAGGGTGTGTGTGTGTGTTTGTGTGTTTGTGTTTGTGTGTGGCAGGTTGTGCATGTCTGTATATTCCCATGAATTAGCGTGATAGTGTGGGTTGGTATGTGCATGCATGTGCGTGTCTTTAAATGTGTATTTGTTCACATGAGTGTGTGTGTTTGAAGCTCCTGCAGTGTCTCTGACTCAAAGGGCATTCACTGCAAACGCACACAGAACTGTTTGCACATGTCAGCGGTCATACAGCGATGCAGTGCAGCCACTTCAGCTACGCACACAGAGACCCCTGAGTACACACACACACATATGCAGCGCACACACAAACATGGAGAGACTTGAAGAATTGGGCTGGGTGTGGAAGCATCCACCTACACAGTATTTTTCAGAGCAGAGAAAAGAGGCACACTGCATTACTCGTGTGTGTGTGTGTGTGTGTGTGTGTGTGTGTGTGTGTGTGTGTGTGTGTGTGTGTACATGCCTCTGTTTGTGATTAATTGGAAAGCTGCATTTGCTATTGATTTACAATGCACTGTGTGTGTGTGCAGGCGCTGACGGACTGTGGTTTTAATGTACTGATTTAGATGCAGGGGAAACTCAGTGAGCACAGCATGTCTCTCAGATTCCCACAGGACTAATACAGAATCTCACACACACACCCACACACTGGGTCCCTTCCCCCTCGCCCATATACAGACAGCACCCTTTCCCCTACACACATGGTTAGTTTTATCAGGGTAATGGCTGAGCGGTGCATTCAGTAATGGGCTGGGTGGGGGCGAACCTCAGCTAAACATGAAACCTCTCCGGCTCTCAGGAGGTTGTGATTGGAAGAGGCAGTAATGGTTCAAAGGTTCAAAGTTTACTAATGGTTAGATTGCACACATGCAGGGAGTGGAGTCTAATAAAAACAAGCCTAATAAAAACAATCGATACCGCCATCATGTTGAGATATGGAATGTTTTACGGAGATTTACTCTGTCGATATTGCCGTGATGGAGCTGGTTTTAATGGTTAAGTGTGTGACATCAACATGCTTTGACTGAAATTTTGGTATGCAGATCACTGTGTGCACAATGGATTATTTGTTCAAATCAAATAGATGAGTGGTGGTCGGTGTTCTTATGTCAAAGCCAGGGTCAGAATTATACTTAAGCCTGGTAATGTGTTTTTTTTCATCAATGAAGAAAGTTAGTGTCAACCATTGATGTAAATAAAGATGGACTCCATGGCCACGCTTCCTCCCACTGTACAAAAATGAAGCCAAAATATGATGGATACAAGCGCTGCCTTCTTGCGCTGGTGATATCATTTGGAGCCAGAGTCCTATACAGCCAGCTGACAACCCTGTTTTTATTGCGTCAAATAACCAATTAAAACCAAAAATGAACACTTGAACATCAGTTTGATTAAATAACAGAAACCATCTTTGGGGGAAAAAAAATGATTTGACGTGTAATTTGATGGTTTATTTTTGCCCATGTCCTATTTATTCACACTTGCAAGGCAGGATTAAAAAATATTCACATTTGTGAAGCTGAAATCAGAATTTTGACTTTTTTTGTAAAAAATTGCTCAAACTGATTAATCGATTATCAAACTAATTGGCGATTGATATTGTAATCAGTTCGTTGGTTAATCATCTAAGCTGTAGAAGATAGTGAATGTGTGAATCTGATCCAGCTGTACTCCTTTGTCACGTCCAATCACTGCTTACCAGAGGAGAGACTTGTCTCAGGATTGTCGCACATGGTTTACTCCTGCAGTGACGATTGTGGTTTTTAGTTGGCGGTTACATTAACTGTCCTTTTCTTCTGTGTGTAGTCTGTCTGTGGTCTGTCTTGTGGAAAGAGAGTGCACGGTGGCTCAGTAATAATGTGATTACAACAGACTGCTTCAGCATAGAACCATCAGCATGTATCGATTGTGCACACACACATGGGAAAGTTACAGCGCGTACAGTATAAATCGATCGTCTTTGTCATTCATTAGTTTGGTTCTCATGCTTGCGAGGGTGAGTGATGGCCTTCGTTCTCCTTTCTAGGTGATGCCTTCCCGGCAGGCTCCAGTCCCTTCCTGTCAGGTTATCCGGGCCCCTCCCCCTTGACCTCTGACCCTGCATACAGATCAGCCAACCCCAGCAGTCTGCAGATGGCTCAGCTCTGGGCATCACACGCTCATGAAGGTAAATCACTTGCATTTCTTTCACTTTTTTCCTGTGTTTCTCTGCTGCCTTTATTTTTTCTCTCGGTAGGTTCATATCTCAGTTGGCTTAAGGTCTGTGTGAGTTTGTCACACCACGGAAATGTGTGTTATTAACCATCCAGCCAAAGTTGGGTAATTGCAAAAATTACAAAAGTATATAAAATTAGGTCTCAAAATCATGATAAAATGAGCAGTCTTGCTGTGAAAGACTGAGGGCGTGTCCGCTCTGCTTTACTGGACTTGTCCAGACATGTTTTAGCCACCGCAGCCAGATGATGCTGACCTATCAGTTTGTTCCTCTTAGTCAGCAACAGGGTTGTAATTTTTTTTCTTCACTGTTGGGTTGTTAGAACTGAAGTGAGCTGGAACTGCCAGATTGATTTAGACTGAAAGAGGTACTGACTGTTGTGGAGGGTGGGGGCATCGTCATTGTTCATGGGTCGGTTCACTTACATAGTGTTGGAGGACTATTGCATATTTCAGGTCTGCCCAAAAAATATCCTTAAGACAGAAGTTTAGTGGACTAATTTCAGAATTCAGTACTACATTCAGTAGTTTTCAGTCTTTTCATGTGTTCTGTTTTCTAACATTATTAAATTAATCACAAACTGTCTTGTAATCAGTTAACAGTAATGAAAATTTAAAAGTCAAAATTCTCAGATTCTAGACTCTTAAATGTGAACATTTTCTGGTTTCTTTCTCATTTCTGAGGACGTCATCTTGGACTTCATGAAACACTGATCGTCATTTTACACTATTTTCTGGCATTTTATGACCAGGCAATTAATCAATAAATCAAAAAAAGTGATCAACACTAAAAATGAAAATAAGCTTTACAGGAAAGACTTGAAATAGGTCCAAACTAATATGTGGAAACATGTTAGTTTGGACCTATTTTTCAGTTGTGAAGATTCTGATAGTGTTAATTAATCAAGAAAATAATCGACAGATTGACAGACAATGAAAATGATCATTAACTGCAGCCCTAGTACAGTGTTGAGAAGAAAAAGTTGCCTTTTTCTTTATACGGACTTTAAAGACACAGGCGACATGATCGTCTTCTTGTGACATTTGTCATGGTGAGCTCCTGTCCAAAGCCCAGGAGGCTCATTCCTCTCTTCCTCATTGCTTACACCAGTGGGATCCTGTTCCATTTCTGTCTCTGTGCTGGTAGCTGCGCTCCCAGCTCTGTCCTATATGCGTCTTGTTCCCTCTGTCCTCCACCTGTCTCTTACTTTCACCTGTCATGCGTTACTGTAATCTATCTTCCTCTCTCTTGTTCTTTTTTTGAGCTTCCTGTCCAGTATGCACTTTGTCTCTGTCTCTCTCTCCCTCTCTAGCTCTCCTGCCCCACTTTTCCACAACATCTCTCTCTGCTGACCTGCTTATGAACACACGTTTAGACACACACAGGTGTGTATAAATATATCTGTGTGTGTTTTTGTCCTCTCCTTGGACCTCTCTGTCCTCTTCGTCTTCTTAAGGCCTATTCAGTAAGTGATTGAATCTCTGTTCCCTCCCGTCCTTTCGTGTCTCCTTATCAAATCTCGCTGGAGTAGAAGGTCAGATAGGAGGAAACGTATCCTGCAGTGCATTTTGGCGAGGTAAAGGGAGAAGGACAAACGGATCCGATTTAGGATTCATTTAAAAACTGATTGCATCGCCCGTGTGACACAGATCTTATTCAGTGCTTTTCCAAACACGGTAAATCAGATTGTGTGTGTGATAAGTTTTTTTTCTTTCTTTTCCTTTTCTTTTTTTTAAAGATTTGGTCTCAATCTTACTATCTTCAGGGAGGTTTCAAGGGGGCGGCACTGGCACATGATTGCACCTATGATCATGGGTTATAGTCTGAGCAGTAACTTCCTCTGATCCCTGGCATCCGCTCAGAGCAATAAAACCATAAAACAGATACAGATTAAACAAACAAGATATGATGTTGTGAAGAAGAGGGGAGTTAACCACGTTAGCTATGTGTTCACTGTAATACAAAGGCAGCCAGTTAGTAGCCAGTAGAGGCTCATTTTCCAACATGTCAATTACTGAAACAAATCTTTACAAACATTACAGCAGTGCAATGAATGCAAAAAAAAAAAAAACTTAACAAACTATTCAGTCCAGCACAAAGCAGGATGGGAAGTAAGGGCTGTATTTTAGACGGGAATATTTTTTACATTACATCATCTGTGCCAGTGATATAATTTGCCTCAGAAGAGATTTTATAGTGTTTGCCAGAGTCAAAGAAATGGCCTTCATGTTTGAGTTTCTCAAGCAGATTCGGGTGGGGGTTGCGATCACTAGACTGATTATTCTGTAACGTCACATGTCACAACTCAGAGATTGAGAGCCGCTCGACTAGATAGTGCAACAATATGAAACAGAGAGAGAATAGAGTTGTTGTGCTAAATGAACCTTTGCAGTAATACAACTTGCATCGTCAGTGAAACAAATGGAGGATGAGAAGACTTACAGTAACAGAAGAAGTTCTGGTCAAACTCGAGTAACCTTGTGTATTTCACCTGTCTCTCTCTCTGTGTGTGTGTGCTCCACATTCGGAGGAATGCAGAGGAGGGAAACTTGGCTTCTGGGCCAGTCCCTCCCAAAGCAATGGTAGGGGAAACACTGCATTGATTTGAGAATTAATGCAAATTTGGCATTCTTTTTGGCATTTAAGAAAAAGATTTTTTGGCCCAGCAGGGTTGCCCGTTGGCCTGGCATCTTGCCAGGCCTGTATAGTTACAGGGGTGGGAGAAATAAGTGATTCTTAGATGAAGCACGATTCTTTCATGAAGATCATGAATTGATGCAATTAGAAATTTAAAATCCAATTCTCAACATTGTCATCACAATGTTGTAACAGTTCTGTAATATGGTCTGAACCAGTTTGATGGTGAAACATAATGGACGTAAACATGTGCATCATGTTTACTTTCTGAACTACGTGTAGAGTTTTGGTGAGGATGGCTGAGCCTGCACTGCACTACATAGCCAAATGGCACTGCTGTCTTAAAAGCTTGAAAATCTGACGCATCAAGATGCATCAGTAATTGTTTTATAATAGCATATTAACACTCAGATTGGATCGAGTTGAATCATGACGTGCCAGGAGATTCCCACCCTTTATACAGTTACAGGCACACACTGTTGTATGTGCATTCTGTTACCATGACACAGAGCCAAGCTCGCTATTTTGAGTTGTTTCCAGTCTTTATGCTACACTAAGCAAAACAGCTGCTGGCTGTTATATAAATTTACATATATAACTGTTCTTTTAATGCACAATCACATCCATGCCTTGTTTGCTGTGAGGGATAACAGAATCCAGCAGATGAACAGCTATTAATGCTAATAACTATTAAAGCTTCTGTTTTGAGAGCTAACTAAAGAATGTAAATCTACTGAGTGGCTACTGCAGATGTCATCCATAATCATTAAGGCAACTAATGATTATTTTCATTATCAATTAACCTGTTGATCTTCATCTCACTTAATTGATTAGTTGTTCGGTCCATAAAACATCAGAAAATGGTGAAAAATGTTTCCCAAAGGCCAAGATGACGTCCTCAGATCACTTGATTTTGTCTGTGCTCAGGTTGCTGTCATAGATGACTAAAGAAACCAGAAAATATTCACATATGAGAAGCTTAAATCAGAAAGTTTG